>JAXIVJ010004183.1:55000-85740 GCA_036785665.1 Chirona hameri | reverse complement strand
TCTCTCTCTCTCCAGCCGAGTGGGCAGTTGAGTGCTCCACTGGTGCCCAGCGAGCGACAGTCCGTCTGCTGCAGTGGACCGATTAAGGCGCCCGAGGACGCGCTTCCGGAGCCCAAGTTAGCGCGAAACGGGCGCGATAAGTTTGCGCTCACGGCTTCCTGGTGCAGACCTCACCCGGAAGCAATTCGGCGGGCCGGGGCTGCCGGCGGGCCCGACGGGGTGACGCCGACCGGCAGCGAGCCATGGCACCGACTGAGCGTGAGCTGATTAGTCAGAGTTCGATCGAGCTCACTCCGCCCTCGACCCCCCCCCCCCCCCCCCCCCCATTGCCTCATCTGCCTCTCTGCCTGCTCCGTATCCCCACCGGCCAGTCGCGGGTACCAAGCCATTAGCTAAGGACTTTAGTATGTATGCTGTAAGCGCATTGCTTGATAAGATGGAATAAGTCATGGCTTTACTCGATATTTGGCTTCGAGCTAGCGGATGTAAAGTAACTACCGGTGAAATTCAGCTGTTGCCGTCAGGAGGTCCCTGAAATAAGCTCACTCCCCCTCGCCCCACGATACATCTCAGAATAATCTCAGAATAATATTCGATAGCACCATCATTAGGGACTCAAAAGCTCCGCAACCACCAGGCGCCGCCTTGATATCCATGCCGGTCTATAACATCCGAGAAACCACTTCGGATGGCGCCTTACATTATTTCCGAATTGGTCAACGCCTTAGATCTCCACAGATCCCGTTACATATCCGATAAGTTACATATCCGATAAGTTACATATCCGATAAGTTACATCTACGCGGCTAACAGCGTCTCAGGTGTCCCGTGCCGGCCGGGGATGGTCCTGGGCCGCCGCGGGTCGCCGCGGGTCGCAGGTGACCAACGAACCTCGGTATCGATTCTTCATCAGAGCAGACGAGGCTCGGTCTGATGCTCCGTCGGTCTCGGAACTGTGGCCGGCCATCTCGGGTCCCAATACCGTGACCAGGGGCGGGTCCAGACAATCTTCAAGGGGGGGGGGGGGGGTCATCAATTGCAGTGGTGCCCCTACCTATACCCAAATATGAAAACTTTTTTTTTTGTCCACTATATCTTGAGGGCGCTCCTATTTCAGCATGTTTGTTTAATTCACAACGTTGGCTATAGGTAGGTAGGTATAGATAGGTATTTACAATATCAGTCGTATCCTATCATTTAAGGTGCCGCGGATGGTGCTAAAATATACGATTTGCACAGTAAAGGGCGAACCCAGACTGCTGATGAAGAATTGACCAAGAGGGAAGTCAAGGTTCGTGACCAGGGGGGGGGGGGGGGGTTGGAAGTCGTTTTTTTACAAGCAGTAAATCGTATGCATGCGATAAACTATGAATGCAAATTTAAGGTTTTGAGGGGGTTGGAGAACTCATTTTTGCTATTGGAACCAGCATGCAGGGTCAAAACGAGGAAATGTCTGGAGCAAAAGGACCATGTTGCCCCCCCCCCCCCTAAAGGCCATGGCCCCCATATCCTCCCCTTGCGGCCGCCAGTGTGTAGTCTATATTAGACCCTTTTGTACTGAAAAAGAACACAAGCAATGTGCTTGTCTCGTTGATATACGTCTTCCCATGTGCAACATGCCCTACTTGGGTCACCACTTGACCTTGACCTGCGGTCAAATTTTTAAGTTGACTTAACAAGGTCACCATGTATAGCATTCGAAGCGCCTCGACGAGATAAACACAATGGCGTAAACAGTTTTCCGTCATCTTTATTAAGTAAAATAAGTAAAAAGTTAATAGCGAAAAACGATTTTGCAAAAATAATTTTTCTTCTTCTTTTTTGACCTCTGGAGCCTCAAATATTGACCTGAGTTGATCCATGGAGCCTCAAATATTGACCGGAGATCAATTTTGAGGACACCTTGTCGATTGAAAATTTAACTGGCTGGCGTTTGCTTTTTTCTGTTTGTTTCGAACTAGCATAGTTTCCGAGATATATGGGAATTTCTGGAGCGATGTCCTAAACAGCAAAAAAAAACTGAAAAATTTGACCTTCGATGACCTCTGGTGACCTCAATTTTGACCTGACCTAAAACAGCACTGAAATACTTTCGATAAAACTTGTATCAAGCTATCAAATAACGTTTTCCGCTTGTCGCTACGTAGCGTAGTTTTCGAGATCTCACGGGGGCGGAAATCACCCCCCCCCCCCCTTGCAGTTCGTGTTCGGCGCAAAGCCCCTGCAGTGCGCGGGCTAACGAAAGAAAATAAAACAAATGGAGGCATACCAGAATTTCAACCCCTCAACAATAAGAAATACAAATGGAATAAAACTGACGGCAACCCAGTCACGGACGGCGTGGATGGGGAAATTGCACCTGCCCCCCCCCCCCCCCCCCCCCTCTCGCGGCGTGCCGCAGCCGACCCGGACATACCGTATTTCCGGCGGCCGCTCAGTGCGCGCCGGCGGCGCCAAATCCCGTGTTTGCCGGCCGGGATGAATGCAGAGAGGCGGCGCGGCGCGGCCTGCCCCGATCGGATAACATTGAGGGACGTGCCGAGCCGACCAGGCCGCAGATAGCACCTGGGTCGCCCGTCTACACCGCCGCCACCCCCACCTCTACCGCCGCCGCCGCGCCGGCAATGTGGGGAGCAGGAAATGCGCGCAACAATGCGTTATTTGCTTTGACGGAGGAGATATGGGTGATGTGTGGATCCATTGCAGCACGGAAATGGGACGGTGGCGAGTCGGGCGGATATTTTTTGTAGGACTGCGAGGTTGATTGCACGTTCAGTTATATCGCACACAGCGCTACAATAACACTGCCTTAGTTGAAGGTAAGATGGGCAATATCAATCACCAAGTCATTGTAAAAAAAAAAACTGAGTCATTCACATGGAACAATGGAAGGCAAAATCTCATTCGCCTTATTCTACTATTTGCAAGCATACTTCTTTGACATTTCAACGCAGTGCAGCATGCCTTGCTTCCGTCGGCAAACAAGACGCCAGTTAATTCAACTCAATCAACCCAACAAGACGCTAGCTAATTCAACGCAATCATTCGGTTTGTCCTTGACGAATTATTAGAATGCCAAACAGCAAGCAAACTAAGCCTCCAATAGGCAAACATTGCGGCAAATTGAATATGTATCGCATTCGCTTAGCAAATAAACACGCTACCTTCAATGCAAGTTCGCGTGAGCCAATTCATTTGAGAACCGTTCCGGTTTTGTTGGACGAAAACGGAGCTCATATAACATTGCCTGGCTCATATAGGATTGCATGGATGCAGTCATTACGTGTTCCTCCACCGTTATTAGTAGCTTGCATGGCAGGTTCGGCAATTACCAGTGGTGCACCATATGGCTGAACATTTCTCCGTCCATTTGTCAAATTGACCGAAATGAACTCCAAGCCACTTCCACCCATTGCCCTGCAATGCCACGCCGAACACACAAACACTTTGATTGGTCCGCGGCGCGCTCCCATTACACACACAACTTCGGCCCACATTCGAGAACTTCGCCTGGAGACAATGTCCATTTCATTGAATGAAACGGACACGACACCAAACTTTCCGCACTCCAAGACCTCGCATTTGAAATGCAAGAGAATCCCTTGAGAGGCTGAAGTTGAGTTTTGTTGCACAACGAAACACATGGCAGCGCTGCGGCAAGGCTGTGACCCTGTAATTAAAGCTATTGTCGATGAGCTGCTAGCGAAAACTGACAAAATATACAGTATAGTTTAAACTTGGTGACTCGCATCGGAACTATTCCCTGGCAGCAAGTTTTCAGTAACAGTTATTTGCCCAAGTTCGAAACTGAAACGATGTATTTTGTTATTATATTAATTGAAATTCCATTCAGACAAGATTCTACATATAAACGTTCACCAGCTGAACCATCCAAACTCCATTACATAAATGACACTGCATTGACGCATATCCGAGTGACCCAAGCTAGCAGTATATACCACGTCATTGTAGCATTCATATCACCCCATAAACGTCGCACAGCGATATTTATAGCTCACTTTGGGACGGAAAGTAAGGCCTGTTATGGCACAGCTGAGTCGCGACCCACTATGACACGGTGACACATTATGACACGGCTGACACACTGTGACACACGGCTGTCAGATATTACCACCCATAGGTGCCATACATACGATCGTATGAATCAGCTATTATGAGCCTGCGACTATGCAAGCTACCAAGAACAGTGGCTTTTGCCAGGGCGATGTCAACTGTAGGTACGGTGCCTACAGACGACACGGTGATTCCAAATACTGCGGTTGGGTCGATTCGGACCGTGGTGGAGGTTGTTGGCGGTTGGGGCTTACGGGTGCCGCAATCGATTCGGATCGATCCAGATCAGATCGCATCGAGCCGGATTGAGTATTCCGACCTCGGAACCCAACCAAACTACTTGCCTGAACAACTCTGTTTTTGGTGCGAATGGGATCGACGCCCAAATAGCGAATGGATAGCCCGTTCCACCATACGGCATCGGTCCTGGCAGTCGGAATCGGTCCCGGCGGTCAGCATCGGTCCCGGCAGCATCAGTCCCGGCAGTCAGCATCGGTCCCGGCGGTCAGCATCGGTCCCGGCGGTCAGCATCGGTCCCGGCAGCATCGGTCCCGGCAGTCGGCATCGGTCCCGGCAGTCGGCATCGGTCCCGGCAGCATCGGTCCCGGCAGTCAGCATCAGTCCTGGCAGTCAGCATCGGTCCCGGCAGCATAGGTCCCGGCAGCATCGGTCCCGGCGCCGAGACCGAATGAGACCCTGAGATTGTGTTCGCAGTTGGGCGGGAGATTGAGAGCACTGCCGGTGGGACTCTGGACCGAATAGGGCGTCAGGAGACGCGCCAGGCAGCAGTGGTCCGGTTTCCAAGTGTGGTGGGTCGAGAGCGGTCGGGGCGCCATGGCAATATGTCAGCAAGGCAGCAGTGGTCCGGTTTCCAAGTGTGGTGGGTCGAGAGCGGTCGGGGCGCCATGGCAATATGTCAGCAAGGCAGCAGTGGTCCGGTTTCCAAGTGTGGTGGGTTGAGAGCGGTCGGGGCGCCATGGCGATATGCCAGCAAGGCAACAGTGGTCCGGTTTCCAAGTGTGGTGGGTTGAGAGCGGTCGGGGCGCCATGGCAATATGGAAGAGGTGAGCGAAGGCTTTTCAGACAGTCGGTGGTTCAGACTCTTGCTCCTTCAAGTAGATTTCCACAATAAGGAGGACTGTTTTTCTCCAGCTGGGATAATGATGTTGAAGCGAGAAACACTGATAAATAAAAATGCAATCTTGCATGACATTGCTAATGCAAGCCACTTTTCGAACGACGACACGTCAGCTGTTGGAAATTGGCAGTCCATTAATAACTAAAACTGTAACTAATTCCGACTAAGTGGACAAAGAAAGTTAAGTCTTAATCCATATGTATTACAGCTAGCCTGTTTAAACATGCGTAACAAGCGACAACTGGCTCGGAATAGCTGAATCGTTACCAAAGCTAATAAAGTCCCCGAAACTTCGCACTAAAACCACTTATGATGATGGTTAGGGCTTAGGGGCGTCGCAACTGCTGATGTGTTATGGTGGTCACTGGTCATCCATAGAGCACTTATTTCACCGAAACCAGCCAATTAACGGATCAGTCAGCACATATTGATGATCAGGGGCGGCGGATAAGGGGGCAGGGGGTGGGGCAGCTGTCCCACCACTCAAGAAGTTGGGGGGGGGGGGCAAACACATGATCCCCCATAAATTTGGAAGAGGGGCCTTCCAAGAAGTTGACCGACGGCCCCGAGGTGCCTCCAGCCAGCCTCAGGGGCCTTCTAAGGGCGACATAAGGCCCTCAGTCGGCCTGGGGGCCCTTGGTAGGCCTGAGGGGCCCTCAGTAGGCCTGATACTTCAACATGGGCCTGTCCGACGTTTTTTTTGCGACCGTTTAGAGGCCCTGCAAAATATAGTGGCCTAAATCCGAGGAGATACATTTCGCGCCATGTTTTGGGGGTGGGGGCCTTTGGCCGTGGGAGGGGTACTTTGGACGAGGGGACCCCCTGGTTTTCTTTGCCCCCCCCCATTCGAAAATACCATCGGCCGCCACTGTTGATGACCTGATATTAATACCATTGGCCGCCACTGTTGATGACCTGATACTAATACGATCGGCCGCCACTGTTGATGACCTGATATTAATACGATCGGCCGCCACTGTTGATGACCTGATATTAATACGATCGGCCGCCACTGTTGATGACCTGATATTAATACGATCGGCCGCCACTGTTGATGACCTGATACTAATACGATCGGCCGCCACTGTTGATGACCTGATACTAATACGATCGGCCGCCACTGTTGATGACCTGATATTAATACGATCGGCCGCCACTGTTGATGACCTGATATTAATACCATTGGCCGCCACTGTTGATGACCTGATATTAATACGATCGGCCGCCACTGTTGATGACCTGATATTAATACGATCGGCCGCCACTGTTGATGACCTGATACTAATACGATCGGCCGCCACTGTTGATGACCTGATATTAATACGATCGGCCGCCACTGTTGATGACCTGATATTAATACGATCGGCCGCCACTGTTGATGACCTGATACTAATACGATCGGCCGCCACTGTTGATGACCTGATATTAATACGATCGGCCGCCACTGTTGATGACCTGATATTAATACGATCGGCCGCCACTGTTGATGACCTGATATTAATACGATCGGCCGCCACTGTTGATGACCTGATATTAATACGATCGGCCGCCACTGTTGATGACCTGATATTAATACGATCGGCCGCCACTGTTGATGACCTGATACTAATACGATCGGCCGCCACTGTTGATGACCTGATATTAATACGATCGGCCGCCACTGTTGATGACCTGATATTAATACGATCGGCCGCCACTGTTGATGACCTGATATTAATACGATCGGCCGCCACTGTTGATGACCTGATATTAATACGATCGGCCGCCACTGTTGATGACCTGATATTAATACGATCGGCCGCCACTGTTAATGACCTGATATTAATACGATCGGCCGCCACTGTTGATGACCTGATATTAATACGATCGGCCGCCACTGTTGATGACCTGATATTAATACGATCGGCCGCCACTGTTGATGACCTGATATTAATACGATCGGCCGCCACTGTTGATGACCTGATATTAATACGATCGGCCGCCACTGTTGATGACCTGATATTAATACGATCGGCCGCCACTGTTGATGACCTGATATTAATGAAAAGTTATCGCCGTTTCGTCACAAACTTTACTTTCCTAATGCGTGTTTCGGACGGGAAGCGAAGTAGGTACAGTACTAGACGCAGCTAGGATAATTCTTTCTTGAATATCGGTTAAAACCATCGATATGGTTTTAATTTGCGAAGTGTTGAAAATGCAATCAGTCTCCGACGTCTTAACTAGGAGATAACTAGATAACTTAACTTGGGGCAACTATGAGATTAGCTAAATGAAATCCAAGTCCGCTTATTAAAGGGAATGTTTCACCTTTCTGAAAGTTGTCAAATATACGCTGGTTGTAGTCGAAAAGATGAAGTCAGTGCTGCTGAAAACGATGGTGATATTTTTTATCTAGTAAAGTCACTTAACTTTATACAAATTAAGTTTTTATTTTATTTGGGATGATGTCACTATTGAGCTATAGAGAAAACTTTGCGCTGCCAATTGTATGGCACAATCGTTTCAGACAATTATGGCGACTTAAATACCAACATTGTGGAACTGTGTCTTCTTCCGCACAGAACACAATGACGAGTGCCAGGCATTGCGACGGCTCAATATTTATTAAACAAACAATAAATCCATAACCGAGACTTCAAACAACGTGAAAAACTTCAACTTGGACCGCAACCTATCGCGTTGGCCGTTGTTTACATCGTACTCGCCAAGGTTCGAGAAATACAGGTCGTCTGACTTCCAGGACCAACAATCTTGAAGTCAGCCAATCAGCGGCGGCATTACCATAGACCCCATTTTGAAAATTATAAATTAAATTGCTTAAAAACGGATACGTTTGAGGGAAAATAACCTTAATAATTTAGACATTTCAATAACAGCCAAAGATAATGTCTATTTCAGTCCAAAACCAATACAAAGATGAAACATTCCCTTTAAGCCACATGAGTCCGCCCGATAGGAGCAGGCTACATCAAAAGCTTCGGTAGCTAACTCTCGACAAATAATCGAGTACCGTTATCCATCATCAAAAATTATATGGAATCATGCACTATCGAAAACTAATATCACTATTGCACTAAACACACTTAACTCAAACACATCGTGTTTCTCGTTAGTGGTTGACTCCCAAGTTAACCGAGTGCCTCAACTGCTGACCGCCGCTATCGAATGTTACTGACATATGCGGGCATACAGCTCAGGTACTGGGGTGACCCGCGCCTGGCGCTGAAGAAGATCGTTCCAAGACTCAACAACCGAAAATAGCATGCGAATCTCAGCGTCATCTCAAATGGCAGGGCCCATCAGTTAAGACGATTGTATAATATGGGTGGGTTATGATGCCAACTGCCTGAGGTAAACATTAGACCGGTGGCCTTCCAGGCTTGACTAAATTATGACGTGGTTGAAAATCTGTCTTATAAACACACACGCCTGCTTAGCCATGTAACAAATACATTAAGCCGTATATGATTCGGCTGTAAAGGCTCAGCATAATGGCCGCGATTTTATCTCGGCAATCAACGGACGCAGAACAGCATGTAGTCATTCATAAACAATAGGTCCAGTACTCACTTCATGTTGACATAAATGTCCTGCAATTATAAATAGCCGTCTCAGAGTTCCAACGCAAACAGCCGACTCGAAAATCACCACGCTACAACCGGTGTCCCTCGACGGTGCCCACAATCTCCCGATATGGGTGACGCTCCATTCGGACTGCAGTATTCTGACCAGTCAGTACGCAGTCCTCCCCGACGCATAACGCGCACCAGACTGTACTGTTTCCCGAACATACAGCTCGGCTAGACGGGCAGCGCCTGCTCTCTGATCTCATACAGCTCGGCTAGACGGGCAGCGCCTGCTCTCTGATCTCTGATCTCATACAGCTCGGCCAGACGGGCAGCGCCTGCTCTCTGATCTCATACAGCTCGGCTAGGCGGGCAGCGCCTGCTCTCTGATCTCATACAGCTCGGCCAGACGGGCAGCGCCTGCTCTCTGATCTCATACAGCTCGGCTAGACGGGCAGCGCCTGCTCTCTGATCTCATACAGCTCGGCTAGACGGGCAGCGCCTGCTCTCTGATCTCATACAGCTCGGCTAGACGGGCAGCGCCTGCTCTCTGATCTCATACGGCTCGGCTAGACGGGCAGCGTCTGCTCTCTGATCTCATACAGCTCGGCTAGACGGGCAGCGCCTGCTCTCTGATCTCATACAGCTCGGCTAGGCGGGCAGCGCCTGCTCTCTGATCTCATACAGCTCGGCTAGACGGGCAGCGCCTGCTCTCTGATCTCTGATCTCATACAGCTCGGCTAGACGGGCAGCGCCTGCTCTCTGATCTCATACAGCTCGGCTAGACTGGCAGCGCCTGCTCTCTGATCTCTGATCTCATACGGCTCGGCTAGGCGGGCAGCGCCTGATCTCTGATCTCATACGGCTCGGCTAGACGGGCAGCGCCTGCTCTCTGATCTCATACAGCTCGGCTAGACGGGCAGCGCCTGCTCTCTGATCTCTGATCTCATGCAGCTCGGCTAGACGGGCAGCGCCTGCTCTCTGATCTCATACAGCTCGGCTGGAGGAACGGAGTGGAACACAAATGACGGAAGCTGCGTCACGAACAACATCGCGGAGCTTTACATCCGTACCATGAACATTGAACAGTAATACCCAGCACGCTTTAGCTATAAAGCCCTCGTGCCCAGAGGTCTTTGGAAGCTTTCAATAGATACTTTCTGAGTATTGGCTTTTCTTTAGTGACATAATTTCAAGTCACCGCTATTGCCTTCTTAGATATGAAGCTCATCAAAAAATAAATCTATAAAATTAATTCAAGAGAAAGCAATACACATTCACTGTTTTTGAGTGTATCAAGTGCATACTTGTGCTCGAAGGATATGCATAACATGTGCGATTTAAACCAGCCCCCGTCCACGAATCTCGGGCTCCCTTCACCATGACGTCACCCCGGGAGTAGAAACCCCTTTACCCAGCTCGATCACGTGTTAAAAGCACGAACTTTACCGAAGGATGACGACATAATTTGAGTACATAGAGCACTAACAAATGACCATCCGTTCCACAGATTCGGCCATTCTTATTGTTTGGTGAAATGCACCTGATGTGGCGAACATATTTGTATAAGTGGAAAATTTGAGATGTTAAAGTTAACCCCGCAAATCGAAAGAAAGGATTATTTTACCATAGAGAAACACATGTCAGTGTTCTTTAAGAAAATGGAATCCCTTTATCTTGTTGCTGCCAGATGCTACCAAACAAGCATTGTAGTAATTCCGTTGCGCGGCGAGGGTACTTTGTGTTTCAAACCTCTAAAATCGTGATATTTAAGTTGTTTTGACTTCGAATAATCAACTGTAGTGTCGTGTGTCAGTGTGTGCGCCGTGTGCCTGCCCGGGACGGCTACTTCCCCTGTCGGTATGCGTGGCGGGCGGATGGGACCGGCCCGCCGCGCCGGCCGGCGCTCCGGCTCTATTGTCCGTTGGGCGGTGGGGAGGGCGACGCCGGCCGGGGGTGCGAAGGGGCCTGACCGGCCCGGCGGCGTTCCGGCTATTTGTGCGCCGGTCACCCCTGTGTGGGATGGCTCTGGTAGGAGGGAGACGTGTCAGGAGCGTCGCCGCGTGTGGTCGTGTCGCTTGGCAATACACGAGCTCACCACATCAACAGGGAAGAACATTAGGCTGGTGTCATTACATATCTACCTCTTGCTTTCCTGCCATGCGGTTACTATCAAATCTAGGACGGTCTTAAAACCGGACATGCACCAAGTATGTCGACATCCTGAAGATAAATGACGAGAATCGCCACGCCATAAACGACTTTGTTTATTTGCTACCATATTGCAAAATATTTATGTAAAATGCTCTGACGTCACACCGGGAGTTGTTTCTCCCTCGTGGGTAAACCTAATAAGTAAAAGAATCTTGATTGAAACCACGCATGTATTTACGCAGGTATGCATGCAAACTATGACACTGTTTCGTGTTGTACACCTGATATTGTCCATCTGGTATGTCTACCGTATTGCGCAGTAGCTGGCAGTGACAAAGAAAATAAACAAATAAGTAAATAATAAACCGGTTGACATGGCTCGCCGGTCACGTCCTTCTCTGCACTGCTGTTCTGTTGCTGAGCTATTCGGCAGCGAATCGCAGCCAGCTAGAGAGATAGAACACGACCGCCAAATACATGAAGAAATGAATCTCTGTGGTGTGAAACACCACGCTGGACGTTCCTCCTGAAGTTCAGAAACTGCATGCTGCTTGTTCTTGTGGAAAATAAATAATAAATAATAAAGTGCGCAGGTCATTGCAGTAGTGTTCTTAGAACGGCTCCACAAGAGCAGCCGTTCATAACGCTGTCACAAATAGCATGCATTCTTACTGCGCACTGTGCCAGGCTTTGACTCTTTTCCTGCACATAACTCGTCCCGAACAGCCAAACCAAATCTGTCAAAGCAGATGAAACAACGTGCCACTAAACCGTGAGCGCGTCCGACAACTCTTCAAACCAGCCCTTGTGTAAGTGCATGGCCTATGCGGAAGCCACAAAACGTGGCACGACCTACTCTCATTCAGCAGCGGCAACGTTCACTGCCTCAGCCACGCATCAACTCCACCTCTATAGGCCATACAGCCCGGGTCGACCGCGGGCATGAGCGATGAGCCGGGTCACACGGCCGATTTTACAGCCGGCGCTGGTGTCGGCCGCCTTTACATCAGGTGTGAAAGGCGGCGATACGGGTGCGAAGGAGCGATAGGACGCTGTAAAGCCGAGGCCGATGACGTGGCCTCACAATGACTGTGGCAGCTGAGAGCAGCGGCTTCATCCGTGAAGAGCGTCTCGTCTGATCGCCGCCCGCGGAATTGCAGATCTAACCCATCGATCCGGGCCCGCCACCGGTGCTGAGGAGTTGCCGGAATGACGGTGTGAATGTGCCCAGCAGGGCTGGATGAATAAGCAGGAGTAACAAAACTCGGTTCGGTGAAGAAGTCCAGCCGATGGAATTACGAACATAAAGTATCCGATTATATGAGGCGAGGAACGAGGCTTGGTGAAAGAGTTCAGGAGTTGAACGGTCGCTTCTAACCATTTGCAGCGAACAAATGATCGTTCGGAGTTCGACAGCAGGAAACTAGCGACGATTAATGGAACTTCCGCACATTCATTGGCAATAATGAATAAGCCATGAACTGCACAGAAGTGCCACTATGTTGGTGCCGAAAATGCTGTGTTCACATGATGCAGAGCTCGAAAGTAGAAAAGAACACAACCACATCGACCGTCCCGATTTACAAACTCAGCCATTGCGAAACACTCGTACTCGTTTAGCCACACATCAGCGGATTCGTGGTGAACCACGCATCATTGCATCACAGACGCGCCACTCACTCCACCGGCCAACTGACTAGACTCCAAACCACCCCAGAAACCCCTCCACCCCCTGCCGGCGGTCGGAGTGGGCCGGGCCGCTCTGTGCGTGACTTCGTAACGCCGTGACGCCTCCCGCGGTGCAGAGAGCGGCGGCGGACACGACAGACAGCGGCACCGGCAGCGGCACCGGCAGCGGCACCGGCAGCGGCACCGGCAGCGGCACCGGCAGCGGCGCCGTCGTCGTGATGGAGTGCAGCAACTGTCGCCCGTCACAACTGGGGCTTAACCGCCGCACGTCACAACTGGGGCTTAACCGCCGCACGTCACAACTGGGGCTTAACCGCCGCACGTCACAACTGGGGCTTAACCGCCGCCCGTCACAACTGGGGCTTAACCGCCGCACGTCACAACTGGGGCTTAACTGCTGCCAGTCACAACTGGGGCTTAACCGCCGCCCGTCACAACTGGGGCTTAACCGCCGCCCGTCACAACTAGGGCTTAACCGCCGCGGGGCTTAACAGTCGCACGTCACAACTGGGGCTTAACCGCCGCCCGTCACAACAGGGCTTAACCGCCGCGGGGTTTAACCGCCGCGGGGCTTAACCGCCGCACGTCACAACTGCGCCGCTTTGGTCGGCCGGTCGGCCAGTCACCTCACCGGCCTGAAGCGGAGGGAGTGGTGCGCAGAAGCCAGAAACGTGTCGCGTCCGGCGTAAGGCAGCGTCGTGGTGGTGATGCGGGTGGATCACACCACCCGTAATGGTATCGGAGCCGACGTAGTGCTGCATTGTGCTGGTGTAGTGGATCGCGTAGTGCCTTACCCGAGTCGTCGAAAGAAGGGAGAGCAATGCAGTGGATTAATTCCGGCCAGGCTATGACCGATAAAGCCCATACTGGTGTCCGTCTGGATCAGCGTGTTGTATTGTCGACCCTACCTGCATCATAGCGGTGTAGTGATAAAGCCCGGCCAGGTCGGGACCGATCAGGGCCACAGTCTGCGGTTGTACGGCGGGGAAGAAATCCTCAACAGCGGGGCGCTTCATAGTCTCATGCACACCGCCGACGGCAGCAGCCGCTTACCTGGAACACAGCAGCAAAACAGAACCATCAGCAACGGCACACACACACACACACACGGGAGTGGGAGATCAGCAACAGCATACATACGCGAGCCAGCCGCCGGTGCGACCAGACGACTCGCTCCACACAGCATGGGCGGGAGTTTGACCACTCTGTGGGCGAACGGTGACATGGCAGAACCGCACCACCCAGGGAGAGAACCAACAGCGCGCCAGGCGGAGAGACATGGTCAGCGGTCACGAAGCGAGCGCGAGGAGCCGCGGGAGGCGGAGGGAGAGGGTCACGGTTGGAGAACGTGACGCGACGTGACGTGACGCGGGCAGAGGAGGGTGCGTGGGAGACATCGAGGAGAGGGTGGAAACGGTTCAAGAAGGAAGGTGAGATGTCGGAGGTGACGAAATGGAAGAATGAGAAAGTCAAAGCAGAGAAGGTCGAGAGAAAAGATGATTAGGGCAGGCATGGTGCTAGAAAGGTTGGGGCCGGTGATGCCGACTCATCCAATGGATCGTGCCTCGGACGAGTCCTTGTCAGGGAGGTTGCACAACACGACGTATAACACATATTGCACCAAGTCCATCTGATGCGACCAGTTTGGAAAGGGTACAACACAAACTGGAGTCAACATTGCTAAATATCAGAGACTGCAACAAATATCAGACAGAGTTTTCAGATTCACATGCCAAACAAATTAAATGAATTAATTACATTTTTTACTTAATTATTAATTTTAAAAATAAAATTAATTAAAGCATGAGCTCTGGTCGATGATTTCACCGCAGGGATCACAAGTTTGTTATACATGTATGGTAAATAATGTGACATTGATATGTCTTACTGGCTGGCACATACCGCGAAAAGACGTAAACCAGTAAATAAATAAACAACGAGCCGGACACTGGATCCGAGAAAAACTCCTCATGCAGACATTCAAAACTTTTCCAACCGGGACTAGCAAAGTGAACCGCTTCCCCTGGCAAATGAATAATAAAAGAAAAAGAACCAATGGAGAGACATAGACTCGATCGCTCTTCATCCAGCGCCGCCCCGGGTTCATGGTCAGACGGACCCAAACCGTGTCTCCTGCCATCAATCTCACAGAGTAATGGCTCGCGGCGAAGAAAAACGATCAGTCTGCACCAGCTCTGATCTCTAGGGAATCGACCACGGCGAGATGGTGGCCAAAACGGGGGTGGTGATCGGGGGAGCTGATCACCACAACCACGGAAGTGGCATGCATTTGCCGGACGGCTCAGAGATCATTTTAATTCATACTACATGTCTGATCTCTTGAAACATTCATAGAGGTTCTCAGATTTGATGGTTTGACGGCATATGTGTAGCATTTGTGTTATTATATTGTAGATAATCCCGAGCCGGGAAGCTATGGTATTTGCCATTTGGTTGCCGTCAGCGTGTCTGAGCGGGGCCGTGGTGGTGCCATTTGGTTGCCGTCAGCGTGTCTGAGCGGGGCCGTGGTGGTGCCATTTGGTTGCCGTCAGCGTGTCTGAGCGGAGCCGTGGCCGTGGTGGTGCCATTTGGTTGCCGTCAGCGTGTCTGAGCGGAGCCGTGGCCGTGGTGGTGCCATTTGGTTGCCGTCAGCGTGTCTGAGCGGAGCGGGGCCGTGGTGGTGCCATTTGGTTGCCGTCAGCGTGTCTGAGCGGGGCCGTGGCGGGGCCATTTGGTTGCCGTCAGCGTGTCTGAGCGGGGCCGTGGTGGTGCCATTTGGTTGCCGTCAGCGTGTCTGAGCGGGGCCGTGGCGGGGCCATTTGGTTGCCGTCAGCGTGTCGGAGCGGGGCCGTGGTGGTGCCATTTGGTTGCCGTCAGCGTGTCTGAGCGGGGCCGTGGTGGTGCCATTTGGTTGCCGTCAGCGTGTCTGAGCGGGGCCGTGGCGGGGCCATTTGGTTGCCGTCAGCGTGTCGGAGCGGGGCCGTGGTGGTGCCATTTGGTTGCCGTCAGCGTGTCTGAGCGGGGCCGTGGTGGTGCCATTTGGTTGCCGTCAGCGTGTCTGAGCGAGGCCGTGGTGGTGCCATTTGGTTGCCGTCAGCGTGTCTGAGCGGAGCCGTGGTGGTGCCATTTGGTTGCCGTCAGCGTGTCTGAGCGGAGCCGTGGTGGTGCCATTTGGTTGCCGTCAGCGTGTCTGAGCGGGGCCGTGGCGGGGCGGGGCCATCTGGTTGCCGTCAGCGTGTCTGAGCGGAGCGGGGCCGTGGTGGTGCCATGGCGCTCCATTAGTCAGCCAAAACACTCCACCGTCCACTAATAACACCCGTCCAACCATCCATCTGACCGGCCGGGGTCGCGGAGAAAATACAGAGCAGGTCGGCCGAGAGGGCCGCACCGAAGCCGACCTGGAGACGAGTGGTAAAATTAGCCGGGCCGACACCCGCGCAGCGCGGTGATGGACGTGTGGTAAAATTGGGCGGGCCGACACCCGCGCAGCGCGGTGATGAGTCACAACACGGCGAACCGGTCACGGCACTCACGGCACGGGCCACGCATCACGAGCAGTGATACAGCTGGAATTTCAGCTCAACACAAGCTTGTATACATTTTCCATCCAAGTTTCGGTTTTTCTGCCAAAAAGAGTTTTTCAGTAAAAATTCCAATAATACGTTTGGCCCTTCGAAAATTATCCAACAAAACACTTGTTCTCGCTTAAGGCGGCCGCACACTAGGCCATTCGGCGCGCGATATACTGCGACATTCCGCCTCGGAAAATCGCGTCGATGCCGCTGAATATCGTCCTTGTTCCGGCGGATTCGGCGCTGTCTGCTCGCGAGATTCCGTCCCGCCGACCTACAGCATGTCGCAACCTGCGCCTACAGCCTGTCACAAGGTAAATTAATGATGGCCATTTTTCGACGAAGATGTAAGTTTAGAACCACGAAACTTTTACATAATAAATTGCACAGCGGCAAGAGCATGCTGTGCAAAATTTGTATCTCTGCCTTACATAGATTCGCCACTGTTAGCCTGATCAATTTTGTTGTCCGCGGCTCCGCGGCGTTCTGCCGCGGAAAAAAGCTCGTTCGAATCAGCTTTTTTCCGCCAGTCCGCAGATGGCCGGTCGACGACATTCGTCCGCGATTTTTGACGTTTCGGCTGACGCGAAGGCGGAAAGTCGCTAAAAATGCGCGGAAAGTCGCAGCAATATCGCGACCTCCGCGCGCCGAATGGCCTAGTGTGCGGCCGCCTTTACAGGGAATGTTTTTGTTTGTTTAATCCGTGAACAATATGATATAGAAGTCCTCAGACCAGTATGTAGCGCTAGCATCATCTGAAAACTGCAATGTCAACTGGAATGATGTATTATCCTAGATAAAGATTGATTAACACGAACTGTATATACAGCTGCAACCTTTTTACTTTCGAAACTCACAACACGCACGAGCCTTCATTTGGAGGATTAGGCCCACTGAGACTGAGAAACGTCAGACGTCTGGAGATAAAACGTATAAGCAGGGACTCATAAGTCATAAGCATTGACAAAATAAATATTAGGATGGATCGAATGACTAGTGTCAAAGTTCACATCATGCAAAAAAGGGCACAACAGGAAGAACTGTAACCTTTGCAGATTCATGCAAAAAAAAATGTACCGGAAGAACAATGTCATTTTATATGAACCGTAGTATTGTATCGTAGCATTGTACAAAATATCTTCCAACATATAAATATAGTATGTTCGACACAGCCCAATACTCAATCAAAGCTGAGCCAAATAACCCAAAGTCGAATCCAAAAACCTAGGACCTTGGCTCAAAACCCAAGGCGCTGTAACGCTGGCCACGATTGATGGATGGCGTCCGTGACACTGAACCTCTGGATAACCAAATACGCTCCCGTTCTGTCTTCTTCCCAAATGCAGGTTACGTAGCAGCCCCGTGCCAAGGAGTCGACCCATAGCCAGCTGTACGTCGCCCCCGCCCGCCCCGCCCCGCTCCTCGTCTTATGTAACAAACCCCGGTGATATTTGGTCGTTCACAGGTCACAGGTCGTTAGCCGTTACTGGCCGCCGACTAACAGCGGCTTCATAATTACGCCCGCCAGACACGGCGGCAAGCGACGGAAGACCAGTTCTGGCAACTGGATCTGAGCCGCTTCTGCCCCAGTCTGTGTATTTTCGTATTTGGATTAGTTTGCTCCAGGTACACTCTGCGAGCACGGTCTCTTTGGAGGCGCGCCTCTCTGCGCCCCACGCAGCGTCGTCAGTTTAGAGAGCGGCAGCGCCGGCGTCCGCATCGGTTCCGACGGAGCGGCGGCGGCGGCGCCCCCCCCCCCCCCCCCCCCCCCTCCTCAGCACATAAACAGCAGCCTAGACGGATCAACAGCCGGCTGGAGGGGCGGCTGACAGATCAACAGAGAAGGTAGGTGGGGAGCCACTCCAGCGAGTCAGCCCAGCTGCAGCGGAACGGCCGCCGCCAATACAAGCAGCACCGGGCACGTTCCAATTAGAGTTACAAACACACGCTCCGAGCACACGTCCCAAACAAACACCCCGACTACACGCCGAGCTAGCATACGTCACAAACACACATGCTAGACACACGCTCCAAGCACACGTTCCAAGCACACGTCCCAAACACGTCCCAAGCACACGCCCCAGACACGTCCCAAACACACGTCCTACATAAACGTCCCAAATACACGTCCCAAATACACGTCCCAAACACACGTCCCACATAAACGTCCCAAATACACGTCCCAAATACACGTCCCAAACACACGTCCCACATAAACGTCCCAAATACACGTCCCAAATAAACGTCCCAAATACACGTCCCAAGCACACGTCCCAAATACACGTCCCAAGCACACGTCCCAAACACGTCATATACACACGTCCTATACACACATCCCAAACCCACGGCCCACATATACCCAACATCTTCAACCAAGCCATAACTCTACCACCACGTATTCCCTCTACGTCCTTCAGACCCACCCCCCCCCCCCCCCCATCACTAGTCGACCCATCACGTGAAACACCCGCCCCTCCCCTCCACCCACACCACCGCCTGTTGTCCCGAGTCGCCGACAGCTCGAAGGCGGCGGACAACACGTGCCACGTCACCATTCGGGACACGCGCCGCGGCCGCTCGGCTTTCGCGGCACGACGACACCTCATCTGTCCGGCGACAGGTGCAGTCTCTGGGCGCGGGGGCGGGGGCGGGGGCGGGGGCGGGGGCGGCCGGCGGGGGGGGGGCGGACGGGTTGCTTGAAGGCCCCGCGCAAGGTCGGTGGTGGCGACCGCGACCCCAGGGCAGCATATGCCCGGCTGATGGTGAGTGGGGTAGGGGGGGGGGGGGGTGAAGAATGTGAGTGGAAGGCGAAGGTCGTGACACTACATTTCACGCATGACCCAGCGGTCTCTGGCAGGAGAAACCAGCGAACTCCGCCCAGTGGCAGAGAGTATCGTCGGGTCTGTTCTGCAGAAAGACTCAACGAAGGCTCGTTAGTCGTCCCGTTTGTTAGTTAGATAGTTATCGCATTACTTTGTTAGTTGGAAGTCGTTAATCCAAGAGATGAAACACCGACGAAAAAAATCCACGTATATACGGCGAGTTCAAAATGAGAAAAACAAATAAATCCCATATTAATCCGCGTGGCACTGGGGTCTCCAGCCGAACGCGCGGTGCTGGGTGTGTGTAAATTTTACCCCCCCCCCCTCGTATCTTCCGAGCCAATGACCGCAGCGAGACGCGCAAGACGGCGATCAAAAGCGCTCAGTGAGAAGAATATAACGCATACCCGAAATTCGTAAAATAAGGTCACATGTCAGGTCACGGTCAGGTCAAGTGTCAAAATGTAAGTATTTGGCTTTTTAGGCCATACTTTTCATCCAAAGCCTTAGATTGCGACTATTATCTCACAAAGTGCGCTCAAACGTATAATGCATCTCCCGCATACGTAAAAGCGAAATTGTAAGCAAAGGTCAAGGTTAGGTCACAAAAGGTCACAGGTCTACGAAAGCCATGTGACACATGTTGTATGGGTTATTTTACACGTATAATTCGATAGTAGCAGCCATTTTCACAACCTGACCCCATAAATTGCCCTCAGGTCAAGGTCAGGTCACAATAAGGACACAATTTGAAATTGATTAATCTAAATAAACATGGCATGTTTCTCGACTAGTTTTGTCTCAGGAATACAGTGGTGGTATTTATTTGTCTGTATTTTGTCAGTAAAAGCCAAAAAACGCAATTAAAAAAATGACGTCATGAGTTACTTATACTTAGGGAGCCAGAAGTCAGTCAAAATAAATATATTGCTTTGAAATTTGGCTCGGGCATCGTCCATACTCGGTTCTCTGATATATCATGTTTTTTAAACCTTAAAAAAACTTTGTGGAAATTCTTCCCCAATATTTTTCCAATTTTGGGGGTCAAAAACCCAACATTTCGCAAATCCGAGATAGACATTTGGAAGACAATGTTATTTCCTTTCTTTTGACGCTTTTTACTTGCGATTTGTATCAAAACGCTATTTTCTAAGATTTTGCAAACATTTAACGTTTTTCTCACTAAAAATGACATGACATGACGTGAAACTTCATTATCTCCCAAAATACTTCACCAATTTTAATTAAAAAATTTACAGAAGACGTAGAATTGATGCAGCATAAGGTACCCTTCGATATGCCATAGTTGTCAAGTTATTGAGAAAATCCGGGAGGGGGGGGGGGGTAAATTTACCCCCCCCCCCCCAGCGCCGCGCGGGTTAAACCACACAAATATTTCTGCATGACAAAATTCGAACACCGAAAATCCGTTGGTTATCGATGAATGTTGCGCTGTATTTCCCTGTATGGACGTTCGACAAAGTGAAAACATCAATAATAACACATCAATACTTATCTCATGCCGCTTGGTTTTCCCAGAACCACACATGAACCGCACTGGAAACTAATACAATAAAGCAAATAATAATTGCCGGCGTTTGACAGTAAGTCAGATCGATGTCACATTTTATAGCATAATTCTCCCCAAATGCGAATATTGGACAAGTAATGGCTGCCGTACCACGGTGGGCTAATACGGCGCGTTAAAAATGCAACAGCCCTGTGACCGATATGTGCTCTGGCCACCGTCATTCGCCCGACGTTCGGCGCCACTTCGCGGGGTGTGCCGACAAAACTTCTAAGGAATTACTTCTAACGACAAAACTTCCAAGTCAAAACTTACACGCGTCACAACTGTCAATGGAAAACTTCCAATGAAAAACTTCTTCGCGTCAAAACTTATAAACGGCAAAACTTCCAAGGTCAAAACTTCCGAAGCCAAAACTTCTTCGACAAAACTTCTAATGGCAAACCTTCCAAGCGACAAAACTTCCAACCGTCAAAACTTCCAACCGTCAAAACTTTCAAAGCAAAAACTTATCCGCGACAAAACTTCCAATGAAATATCTTCCAATTCCAAAACTTCCTAATGACAAAACTTCGAAGCGAAACTGCCTTTTAGTGTATGTATCGCTCGGTTCCAGTACTTTTAACCACGGCAATTCTATTTTTATTTTAGTGTATTTATCGCTCCTTTTTACCACGGCGGTATTTCTTCAGACGAAGCCGTTATTATTAACAGGTTAGGTTGCGTAAATACATCGGACAACTTATTTACGCCGTAGGGTTAGGTTTTGTCTACGAGATGGTCTGTGGGAGGGGTCCGGGGAACGACATCCCCCCCCCCCCCCCGTAGGACCGCAGCGCAGCGAGCGAATGCGAGCGGAACGTTATAAAAGACCGTGCGACCGTAATTGCTGTAAAGGTTAGGTCGGGTTCGATTATGTTATTACAATTGTTTCCTGCCACACCCTGGTTAACATTACCGTGGTTAAAAGTACCGAAAACGAACGATAAATACACTGAAAGAAAAAAAAGCTTGCCGTGGTTAAAAGTACTGAAAACGAGCGATAAATACACTAACGTTTTGGCTTTTGTAAGTTTTTGTTTTAGAAGTTTTGTCATTAGAAGTTTTGACTGTTGGAAGTAGGTATTGTCGCTTGGAAGTTTTTGCTTTAGAAGTTTTGTCGCGAAGAAGCTTTTGCATTTGAAGTTTTCCCTTTAGAAGTATTGTCTCATGGAAGTTTTAGCACTGAGTTTTGACGCTAAGAAGTTTTGACGCTTATAAGTTGTTTCATTAGAAGTTTTGACCGTTAGAAGTTGTGACGCTTAGAAGTTCTGCATTAGAAGTTTTGACGTGGAACCACTTCGCGGTGCCCAGGGCCCCTCATAACACCGCACGCCGCGTTCATAAAACAAAAGTGCCCCGGCCGGCACTTACTATATGCACACCCCGCAAACGCCGGGCAGTAAACAATTCCACACACCACGAAGGTTGCGTCGTAAATAATACATGATCGGACGACTCTAATGGATCAGACATGGAAATGGCCAATAGGCTTACACCAGGCGGGCTTTTTCTAAAGGCGTTATGCTAGGCCTGTTATGCTTGTAAATTGAAGCCGCATATATGTATTTAGGATTTAGGAGACTCAGTTGTTCAGCTGTTGTTCCCTTCAGTTGTTCAGCTGGCAGGATCTAACCAGTTCTCAGTCATCAGCTCACCACGCAGACCAAATAACAGCCCGCCACAGCGAGTCCCGCCGCAAAGAAAGTAAGGCAGCTTTACACAAGGGTAATGCATAACGATGCTTGCCATTTACCGAATCATTTCTCGTCAAACATTTAGTGTCACCAAGTCAACACATGAGTGTCACCAAGTCAACACATTGAGTGTCACCAAGTAAACACATTGAGTGTCACCAAGTCAACACATTGAGTGTCACCAAGTCAACACATTGAGTGTCACCAAGTCAACACATTGAGTGTCACCCAGGCGCTGCCCAATGAGCAAGAGGCATGGATGTTGATCCCCGTCCTCGGGTCGTTCTCATATCCATAGGTGAAAAAGAGAATTGCAACACAATTACGGAACTTTCGCATTTATGCCACCGAAACCAATACGAAAAAAATATATTATCTATCCAAAGCACTCGAACCTGGGATCCTCGACGCATTTATTAACTTCAATCCGTGACACAATTTTAGAAGCTCCCGCAATCGTGACGCACATTTTCGTGATCTATGTTTCCCTTCACTGAGGCGGCCGGGCCCGCAGCGCCCGGTGGCCGTGTGGCGACGTTGCCATGTGGCCACGTGCGGCCGGCTCGAGCCGGATCGGAATCTCTCCCACCGGGTGTCATTGATCGGTCTGGCGGCCGACACCGGGCGCCCGACCGACGATTGGCCGCAATAAAGGCCGCCCGCTTCATCGGCGACCGGCCGGTCATCAGAGGACAGATATACACTGACCATTGACCGACCGGGCCCCGGTCAGCAGGACCGATATACACTGACCGACCGGGCCCCGGTCAGCAGATATACACTGACCGACCGGGCCCCGGTCAGCAGGACCGATATACACTGACCGACCGGGCCCCGGTCAGCAGATATACACTGACCGACCGGGCCCCGGTCAGCAGATATACACTGACCGACCGGGCCCTGGTCAGCAGATATACACTGACCGACCGGGCCCCGGTCAGCAGATATACACTGACCGACCGGGCCCTGGTCAGCAGATATACACTGACCGACCGGGCCCCGGTCAGCAGATATACACTGACCGACCGGGCCCTGGTCAGCAGATATACACTGACCGACCGGGCCCCGGTCAGCAGATATACACTGACCGACCGGGCCCCGGTCAGCAGATATACACTGACCGACCGGGCCCCGGTCAGCAGGACAGATATACACTGACCGACCGGGCCCCGGTCAGCAGATATACACTGACCGACCGGACCCCGGCCAGAGGACAGATATACACTGACCGACCGGGCCCCGGTCAGCAGGACAGATATACACTGACCGACCGGGCCCCGGTCAGCATATATACACTGACCGACCGGGCCCCGGTCAGCAGATATACACTGACCGACCGGGCCCCGGTCAGCAGATATACACTGACCGACCGGGCCCTGGTCAGCAGATATACACTGACCGACCGGGCCCCGGTCAGCAGATATACACTGACCGACCGGGCCCTGGTCAGCAGATATACACTGACCGACCGGGCCCCGGTCAGCAGATATACACTGACCGACCGGGCCCCGGTCAGCAGATATACACTGACCGACCGGGCCCCGGTCAGCAGGACCGATATACACTGACCGACCGGGCCCTGGTCAGCAGATATACACTGACCGACCGGGCCCCGGTCAGCAGATATACACTGACCGACCGGGCCCCGGTCAGCAGGACAGATATACACTGACCGACCGGGCCCCGGTCAGCAGATATACACTGACCGACCGGGCCCCGGTCAGCAGATGTACACTGACCGACCGGGCCCCGGTCAGAGGACAGATATACACTGACCGACCGGGCCCCGGCGACAATACAGGGGCATTAGGACAAGCATCGGGATCGAGACAGGGACAGCGGACCGGGACAGCGGACCGGGACAGGGACAGCGGAAAGCGGACCGGGACAGGGACAGCGGAAAGCGGACCGGGACAGCGGACAGGGACAGCGGACCGGGACAGCGGACCGGGACAGCGGACCGGGACCGGCACAAGCGCCGGCACCGGGACTTCCTACTTCACCGTTTCGGTTGCTTTGCGTTTGATTTTATGATGTTAAAGAGGCGCTTCGATTTAAGCCTTCGCTTCTGCGCCAATCCGCGATCGTCTATCCTTGTTCATGTTCATGAACCTTTTATTCTATAAAATAATTTGAAACTGAAACTGAGACCGGCACCGCATCCTCTCCAGAGCCGGCACCGCATCCTCTCCAGAGCCGGCACCGCATCCTCGCCAGAGCCGGCTAGGCGCCAGATAGTCGCCTCGCTCTCCCCGACCAGATCGATACAGGTGAGACTGCCGCCGAGCCGCCGAGCCGCCGACGATCCCTCGCCGACGCGGACCGGGACCAGACGGACCAACGGGGATCAGACGGACCAAACGGAACAACGGGGATCAGACGGACCAGACGGACCAACGGGGACCAGACGGACCAGACGGACCAACGGGGATCAGACGGACCAGACGGACCAACGGGGATCAGACGGACCAGACGGACCAACGGGGATCAGACGGACCAGACGGACCAACGGGGATCAGACCGACCAGACGGACCAACGGGGATCAGACGGACCAGACGGACCAACGGGGATCAGACCGACCAGACGGACCAACGGGGATCAGACGGACCAACGGGGATCAGACCGACCAGACGGTCCAACGGGGATCAGACCGACCAGACGGACCAACGGGGATCAGACGGACAAGACGGACCAACGGGGATCAAACGGACCAGACGGGCCAACGGGGATCAGACGGACCAACGGGGATCAGACGGACCAGACGGACCAACGGGTATCAGACGGACCAACGGGGATCAGACGGACCAGACGGACCAACGGGGATCAGACGGACCAGACGGACCAACGGGGATCAGACCGACCAGACGGACCAACGGGGATCAGACCGACCAGACGGACCAACGGGGATCAGACGGACCAGACGGACCAACGGGGATCAGACGGACCAGACGGACCAACGGGGATCAGACGGACCAGACGGACCAACGGGGATCAGACGGACCAGACGGACCAACGGGGATCAGACGGACCAGACGGACCAACGGGGATCAGACGGACCAGACGGACCAACGGGGATCAGACCGACCAGACGGACCAACGGGGATCAGACCGACCAGACGGACCAACGGGGGTCAGACGGACCAGACGGACCAACAGGGATCAGACAGACCAGACGGACCAACGAAGACCGAACGGGCCAACGAGGAATACAACAGCAAGGGCTAGACGGACCAACGAGGATCAAACAGACAAACGAAGACTTAACACGCGCAGTGGAGAGGGGTATGCCACTAACACGCAGTGAGGGGGGGGGGCACTTTAGTGCCCCCCCCCCCCTAAGATCTCCGAAAGTATGAGAGCTAGAACGATCAAACTTACAGGGTATGTAGGTGCTATGACCTACATTTTCTCAAATTTGCTTGACCTTCGGTCAACATCTTCAAAGTCAAACGAAGTCACAAAGGTCAAATCTGGCCAAACGTCACAATTTGGGGGAATTTGACCTATGTGGCGTCACAGGTCACCAGCAATGTATCCAAAGTTGTTTCCGGGGATGAACATTCATATTGTCTACCGAATGGCGTTTGAATCATGCCGATCCGACTGCTGGTTCCGAAGATATCGCTTTGCCGACCTCGATTCTGGCTGCCATCTTGGACTGAAAATCCATAAACTCAAAAATGTATCGACCGATTTTCGTTTGTTTTTGCGTCAAACGATTCGCTATCGAGTTGGCGTTAATGTCGCACAAACAGCACCGCCCTGCCCCGCTTCCGAGCTATTCACGAAAAACATGTGGGGGGGGGGCACAAAAGTGCCCCCCCCCCCCCCCCCCCCCTCCACTGCGCGTGTTAACGAACCAGCGGGGACCAAACAGAACAAACGGACTAACGAGGACCAAACGGACCAACAGGATCGCGAACGACCAAGCGGTTTGTGACAAAGGACCAGGAGCAAAAGCGCACCATGGGCTGGCTAAATAGACCAGCAGTCTGAAACCCGACCCAGCGCGCCGCAGCTTTGTAAATATTCACGAGTTCACCGAGACGGTAAACATAATCCATGAGCTGGAGGCGAAACCATTATCCGAAAATAAGCGGCGGGCAGGATCAGCGATGAATATTGAACACTGCGCCAACTGGCGAGGTGATATTTGACCAGAATACATCGTAGCCAGACGAGGTGGTCGAAACCGCTGGGAGCCGGGCGAGGTCCAACAAACTTAGTATGCGTTTAGATGAAAGTAGCAGATGATTGACTGATAGAATAGACATAGATATTCCCAAATTAAGTTTGTAGCTCAGTAGTCACTAGTCTTTAAAGGGAATAGGTCACCTTGAAAGTTGTCTTGAAATTTGGCTATACGGGGTATTTCGAGCTGACAAAACGAATATGGCATTTGTGTGGACGATAGATGGATATTCGTCGACAAATGGGCATGTTTCTCTTTCCTCCTTCATGACCATGCAAAACTTCATGACAATTATGACGTCATGCATATGGTAGCTTGGATATGGAAACTATTGCACACAATAACGACGGAATAGGCAGATATACGCAGGCTGCTTGTAACGTAAGCGCAGGCTGCTTATAACGTAAACAACAACCAGGTTGTGAGGACCCGAAACTAGTTTCGTGCTCCGATCGGGGCACGAAACAGCGTCTTCTAAAAAGGGGCCCACTAGTTCTGTGTCGAAATGACTTAGCGTAGCGAGGTAATTATTTCACCACAACCCGTTTTTCGATCTGCTCTACAAATCTGCTATCTCAGTTAAAAAAACCAAGTTAAAGGTAGTCCCTTTAAACTTAGTTGGTACTTCCAACATAACTGTGTTTAGTGCACGATTTCAACATGCTTCATTCTGCAAATTGGCCTCGTGGTATTTCCTTTGGAAACAGGACGAGGGGCAGAGCAGAATTGAGAACTCCCGCTGGTATGAGAGCAAGGGAAGACCGCAAGTCTGGTCGGACCAGGGTCGGTCGGGCCAGGGTCGGTCGGGCCCAAGTCGGGGTCGAGGTCAGAGGCGGGCTGAGGCCCGACCGAGCCAAGCAGCACTCAGCGGAGACCAAGCGGGGATCGAGGTGGCTGAAGCAGAACCGAAGCAGATCCGGGCCCAGCGGGGGGCTGGAGCAGACCCGGGCCCAGCAGGGGGCTGGAGCAGACCCGGGCCCAGCAGGGGGCTGGAGCAGACCCGGGCCCAACGGGGGGGGGGGGGGCTGGAACAGACCCGGTCCCAGCAGGGGGGGGGGGCTGGAGCAGACCCGGGCCCAGCGGGAGGCTGAAGCAGACCCGGGCCCAGCAGGGGGGGGGGCTGGAGCAGACCCGGGCCCAGCAGGGGGGGGGGGGGCTGGAGCAGACCCGGGCCCAGCGGGGGGGGGGGGCTGGAGTAGACCCGAGCCCAGCAGGGGGGGGGGGGGGCTGGAGCAGACCCGGGCCCAACGGGGGGGAGCAGACCCGGGCCCAGCGGGGGGGGGGAGCAGACCCGGGCCCAGCGGGGGGGGGGGGGGAGCTGGAGCAGACCCGGGCCCAGCGGGAGGCGGGGAGGCGGGGCTGAACAGGGGCGGGGACAGGGTTCTCTGTGTGATGAATACGGCTCGGTTTACGGCCGGAATCAGGGCCCGGAGCGCGGCCGGCAGGGATTGCCCACATCAGTCGCACGCCGAGGCAACCCTGGAAGACATATGGCGCCGGTGTCCCGGATCGCCGCGCAGCCAGCAAGCAATGTGAGCTCGGACGCAGCGCGACACACGGCGCGGTGCGACGAGGCCGGCGCGCTGGTGACGCTCCTGGCGCACCCATGGCGCTGTCGCAACAGCGGCGTCCCCGGTCACCGGGTTCAGAGGCTGGTGCGCTCCGAAATCAAGCCAATCACAGTTGGCCCGATTGTTACGTAAGCGAGCAAGAACAGAAGGTCAAACCATAGCCATGACATTTGCCTCACCGCGACGAAGATTTTAACAACATACCACTGGCAAAACGTGTGCCAAAATCAGCATTACTGAGTAAAAGCGCATATGTTACAACATTTGTAATTATTATAAAACATCACGAATAGAATTGGCGCATCACCTGGAAATCCACAGCACCATATCCGCTAATAATCCCACCAGTCACAGCTGAAAGGCCTCCCTAAAACGTCCGTCTGGCCATCAATCAGCTATGACGAACGCGTCGGCGAATCCGGGTCAGACAGCCGCGGCAGATATGGAAATCGGCGATCATTTCACCGCCTGAACGCCTGCTCGACACAGCGCTGCAGCCGCCTGCCGACACCAGTGTTAAATCCCCACTCCCGAACGGCCAAAATGACGGAGCGACATATGGCGACCGGTGCCGATATTCGGGGCCCACCGAATAAACCGATGATTGCCGCCAAATATAGCTCCAATATATCGCATCCGGCAAGAGGCTGCCGGGAACGAGGCATTCCAGGACTTATTTCGTGCGATTGTGCCGTCCGCGCGGCGCGGGCGGCGCTCCCTGTCGCTCGAACATTCGACCGGCCACTGGTGGCGCGTCGCATCGGAGAGATGACACGGCGGCGAGCGTGGCGCTGCTGCGGCACGGTGGCGAATGTGGCGCGGCAGCGACATGACAGCGAATGCAGCGCGCCTACGGCACGGCGAGGCCCGTCGTGGCGGAAACCTGGACGTGCACATATCGTCAGATCGGGTCCCTTCCGTTTCCGTCATAAAAATATACATGCGTGACCATATAATAACCGAAAACCCAAAGAAGGCAGAACAACACTGAGCCACATAATGCAAGGGACAAATGAGAAACGAATCACTCAGAAAGCCTTCTGTGTGTGGGTCCATCAGGCAAGAGACCTGGCTTAAATGATGTCACCAGCGTTGAATGCATACAATGATCCAACCCACGCACGCCTCGCCTCCAGCGTCCAGTCATGCAGCGAGCAGTCTCATGCAGTCTGCCTCATGCAAACCGCGTCCAGCACAACCCTGACACAACCCTGGTACAGTAGTTTATCAGAGGCACAAACGATGGCCTCGCCGATCCGACTGTACTCACTCTGTGCCAGCACCAGCCCAGACGGGTGTAACCCGCTGGTATTCTGAAGAGCCTGTCTGTAAAACCCGCAGGTATTCTGCCGAGCCTGACCAGGTCTGCATAACCGCCGGTATCCCGCCGAACCCATCCATCCCTGACCCAGTCCGCTCCACATTCCTCCGCCAGTCACCAGCTGCCCGTGTCTGCCCCGCGCCGCTCCGCCTGGCAGGGGATCAGGGGGCACACGGGCGGCCGCTATCAGCCCGCCGAGCCGGGGCGTACCGCGCCGTGCTGAGCACGTCTCCAGACATCTCCCGCCGCCGGTCCGGCATCAAACAGGCAGTAAAGGGGCTGCAGCGCCGCCCATCCCCCGCCCGCGGTCCCTTCTGCAGGCTGCAGCGGGCGGCGGCAGCGAGCGGCGGGCGGCGACCGGTAGAGGTACTAACCAGCGCCATCTCTGGAGCGGTGGCTGTAACCAGCGGCCGCCGCCGGCCAGCGGTAGAGGGAGGTCGGGTCCTGTCCTGCTGACCCGCGATGTGGGCATGACGGAGCGCGCAGCGGCGTAGAGGGCAGGGCAGCTGTGTGCTGACGATGCGGCTAACTACCAAACCAGCGACTGGTGATGTTGTGCAACCAACGACTGGTGAACGACTGGTGACCAGCGACTGGTGATGGTGCAGTGACACCAATCGATTCCAGCCACTCCTTGCTAGCCTGTCCGCCGAGTCGAGTCGAGTCGCCGGGGCGGGTCTCGGCAGGAGGCCGGCCCGGCAGGTCCAGCCGGAGGTGGGCGGGCCGCCTCGGGCCGGCCGGACAGTGCCGCGCGGAGTCGGCACTGCCACCCCGGACCCGGCCACGCCAGATCACAGTCTGCAGCTCACGGACACGGACACGGGCGGCACGGGCGGCACGGGGGCGACACGGACGGCTCGGGCGGCACGGGCGCGGACGGCTCGGGCGGCACGGGCGCGGCGCGGGCGGCACGGGCGCGGCCCCCGCCCCTGAGCACCTCGCGTCATCACCAGGAAATTCCCAGACGGCATCAGTCGACCTCGAGCCAAGACAGAATCATCGCGAGATGATACGGACAATGCAACGAGCATTGCACTGACGTCAGCAACCACATACTTCAATCATAACTCATACTCAGTACTCACAGAGTCAATCCAACCTTGCAGCGCGGCCACAGATCAAGATGGGGTAAAGACAGGGGCGTCGCCATCAAATTTTGAGTAGGAGGCAGCCAGGTGTTTGGCAAATGGCACCCCCACTCCTGTAGGGTTAATGTTAAAAAATCCTGCGAATCTTGGAGGGGGCGACACCGGCCGGAGCGATCCTGGGGGCCAGCCCCAGCCCCCCTCCCCCTCCTCCTCCCCTCCCCCCCCCCCCCCCCCCTCCCCTCCCCCCTCCCCCTCCCCTCCCCCTCCCCCCCCCCCGTCCCTCCC
>JAXIVJ010004183.1:7500-50000 GCA_036785665.1 Chirona hameri | reverse complement strand
GAGCTGTGTGTGTCACGGTGAGCTGTGTGTGTCACGGTGAGCTGTGTGTGTCACTGTGAGCTGTGGTGTGTGTGTGTGTGTCACGGTGAGGTGTGTGTGTGTGTGTCACGGTGAGGTGTGTGTGTGTCACGGTGAGCTGTGTGTGTCACTGTGAGCTGTGTGACACGGTGAGCTGTGTGTGTGTCACGGTGAGCTGTGTGTGTCACGGTGAGCTGTGTGTGTCACGGTGAGGTGTGTGTGTGTCACGGTGAGCTGTTGTGTGTCATGGTGAGCTATGTGTGTCACTGTGAGCTGTGTGTGTCACTGTGAGCTGTGTGACACGGTGAGCTGTGTGTGTGTCACGGTGAGCTGTGTGTCACGGTGAGCTGTGTGTGTCACGGTGAGCTGTGTGTGTCACGGTGAGGTGTGTGTGTGTCACGGTGAGCTGTTGTGTGTCATGGTGAGCTATGTGTGTCACTGTGAGCTGTGTGTCACGGTGAGCTGTGTGTGTGTGTGTGTGTGTGTGTGTGTGTCACTGTGAGCTGTATGTCACGGTGAGGTGTGTGTGTCACGGTGAGGTGTGAGTCACGGTGAGGTGTCACGGTGAGCTGTGTGTGTGTGTCACTGTGAGATGTGTGCCACGGTGAGCTGTTTGTGTGTCACGGTGACCCGTCTTAGTTACACGGGGTGAGCTGTGTGCTCGTCACTGTGAGCTGCATTGTCGCGATCTGTCGCGGCGAGCTGCCTGTGTACCCAGGTGAGCTGCATTGTCGCGATCTGTCGCGGCGAGCTGCCTGAATACCCAGGTGAGCTGCCTGCTCGTCCTGTTAGCCGTGTGGTGTTTGTCCCAGCGAGCACCTTCCGGGGGTTCGTTCTGGGAGCTCCAGCTACGCTTCACTCATCACGCACACAACACACACTGAGAGCGCTCTGTGCTCGGCAGGAGGCGATAGCAGAACGGCGGCCGTCCCTGGCTCCCAGCGGCGGCCCCGCCGCGACGAGACAGGCAACACGGAAATAGACGGAGAGTGGAGAGTGCCGGAAGCCACCCAGCGAGACGCCACGCCAGCGAAAGTCAAGTGAAGGCGCGGCGTAAAGGCGGTGTCATCAGCAGTGGAGAGAGATACTCGAAGAGGGTCTACCCACACCTTCAAATGAAGGGGTTTCCGGCGAGCATTGAGACGTAGCCGTCGGAATCTGATCTGATCTTTAAATTGTCACATCCACTTCTGTAATCACATGCTTTATGCATATACCAATTAGCGTTAAATAAAGGTTTATAATTTCGTTTAACATAAACGGTAAATTGAATTATGAACCTTGTTAATGTGTGCAAGACCGGTATACGTTTCGCGATATGATAATGAAACAGCAGCTGCTGCCGCCTGCCGTGAATGTTGTATAACATTACTGAGGAACTGACGCCAGCCAGAGGTTGGAGAGAGCAGGCGCCCGTGGAGTTTGTGCTATGGAGAGTACGCAGCCGTGCCACATAGATGGAGTATCCGCAAATACTCATTATTATAATGTCATTCGCTGCTGATTACACACGCCAAAGACGAGGTGGGTGTCGTGGTTTGAAGAAACTCTCTGCTTACACATTGCCCAGATCATAACGGATCTCCCACAGACTAGAATGAGCTTTCCATGGGACATATAAGGTTCTCTTGTAAATCAGAATGGGCCCTATGGCCCCACATGATACGGATCACATCTGAACGATAATGGGCATAGCACAAATTAAAGTAGACCCTCCAATGATCATAATGAACACTCAACAGGTGAGGATGAGTCCTCTACCGCACACAATGGGCTCTTAATGCGCCAGAATGCTTGGCATGGTCGGTGAACTCCTAGCACAAAGCAGGCCAAATATAAAAACCGCAGGCCCTAATGGACTCCACAGGTTTAGAATGAGCCATCTACATGTTAGACTGGACCCTTATATAGCACATAGCGGTCCCTCCACATATCATATTAGTCGCGCCAAAGGTCACATAATCTTGCACAGGTCAGAGTGATCCCTCTTCAGGCAGAAACGAGGCCTCCCAGACTGACATGAACATTGTTTGATGTGAATGGGCCATACAAATGCCATAATGATAAATGTGCGTTGCGTCCGATGCCGGTCAGCTTCACCTGTCTCGGTGTCGTCTGGAACAGACCCGGAGGTCGTTCCGCCACCGCGCGGCTGTGGCATGGAACAGACTGGCGAAAAATGTTACCAGTAGTGTCTCAATTGCGACTTTCAAACGTGCTATTGTTACGTTGCGACGGTGAAAATTGGCCTAGCGTTCTTTGAGTCATGGTATGTCATTTGTAGGTGTCACTCAGGGTCCTAGGATTGCTTTGGAGCTGGGGTGCGGAGTGGAACATGCTGGCTCAAAATAAACATAAGGAGTGGAAAATTCAACCAAATAACATATGTACTCGGCTTTATCAATATCCAATTACCCGCTCACCAGAATTAGTTATTAGGTACCTATGCCAATTATTACCTGTCCCTTACCCGTCTTTCCTTACATAGGCTGTGCCCTATCATTACATCCTTTAATCAGTATCAGGGTTCCAATTATCCAATACATTTAAAAACAAGGAGTGGAAAATTCCCAGTAAAACTCGGGAAAGAGAGTGGAAACATAGTATCCATAGGGTGTCGTTTTCCACCCAAATTTCCCAATGCTAGGACACTGGACTCACTGTCACTTGAATGCTGTATTGGTCGTCATATTGTATTGTTGTAGCGAAGATGTAAGGAGCCCAGAATAGCCACTTGTGGATGGGTCTCAACAAATACATACATACATACATACATAATAATCCTACCACATGCTGATAAGAGGTTGTTTCTGAATCGACTAGCTTTGGTATAGCTCATTCTGAGAAATGTTTGTTTTATTAGTGTTCCTGTTGTGAGCGACATAACAATGTGCACGCGGCGGGAACTGGCACATGTTATCATCGCTGGTATGTTCAGCGCACATGTTATCATCGCTGGTATGTTCAGCGCACATGTTATCATTCGCTGGTATGTTCAGCGCACATGTTATCATTCACTGGTATGTTCAGCGCACATGTTATCATTCACTGGTATGTTCAGCGCACATGTTATCATTCGCTGGTAGGTTCAGCGCACATGTTATCATTCGCTGGTATGTTCAGCACACATGTTATCATCGCTGGTATGTTCAGCGCACATGTTATCATTCGCTGGTATGTTCAGCGCACATGTTATCATTCGCTGGTATGTTCAGCGCACATGTTATCATTCGCTGGTATGTTCAGCGCACATGTTATCATTCGCTGGTATGTTCAGCGCACATGTTATCATTCACTGGTATGTTCAGCGCACATGTTATCATTCGCTGGTATGTTCAGCGCACATGTTATCATTCGCTGGTATGTTCAGCGCACATGTTATCATTCGCTGGTATGTTCAGCGCACATGTTATCATTCGCTGGTATGTTCAGCGCACATGTTATCATTCGCTGGTATGTTCAGCGCACATGTTATCATTCGCTGGTATGTTCAGCGCACATGTTATCATTCGCTGGTATGTTCAGCGCACATGTTATCATTCGCTGGTATGTTCAGCGCACATGTTATTATTCGCTGGTATGTTCAGCGCACATGTTATTTTTCGCTGGTATGTTCAGCGCACATGTTACCATTCACTGGTATGTTCAGCGCACATGTTATCATTTACTGGTATGTTCAGCGCACATGTTATCATTCGCTGGTATGTTCAGCACACATGTTATCATTCGCTGGTAGGTTCAGCGCACATGTTATCATTCGCTGGTATGTTCAGCACACATGTTATCATTCGCTGGTATGTTCAGCACACATGTTATTATTCGCTGGTATGTTCAGCGCACATGTTATCATTCGCTGGTATGTTCGGCGCACATGTTATCATTCACTGGTATGTTCAGCGCACATGTTATCATTTGCTGGTATGTTCAGCACACATGTTATCATTCGCTGGTATGTTCAGCGCACATGTTATAATTCGCTGGTATGTTCAGCACACATGTTATCATTCGCTGGGATGTTCAGCACACATGTTATTATTCGCTGGTATGTTCAGCGCACATGTTATTATTAGCTGGTATGTTCAGCGCACATGTTACCATTCACTGGTATGTTCAGCGCACATGTTATCATTCACTGGTATGTACAGCGCACTTGTTATCATTCACTGGTATGTTTAGCGCACATGTTATCATTCGCTGGTATGTTCAACGCACATGTTATCATTCGCTGGTATGTTCAACGCACATGTTATCATTCGCTGGTATGTTCACCGCACACGTTATCATTCGCTGGTATTGTCAGCGCACATGTTATCATTCGCTGGTATGTTCAGCGCACATGTTATCATTCGCTGGTATGTTCAGCGCACATGTTATCATTCGCTGCCATGTTCAGCGCACATGTTACCATTCACTGGTATGTTCAGCGCACATGTTATCATTCGCTGGTATGTTCAGTGCACATGTTATCATTCGCTGGTATGTTCAGCGCACATGTTATCATTCGCTGGTATGTTCAGCGCACATGTTATCATCGCTGGTATGTTCAGCGCACATGTTATCATCGCTGGTATGTTCAGCGCACATGTTATCATCGCTGGTATGTTCAGCGCACATGTTATCATTCGCTGGTATGTTCAGCGCACATGTTATCATTAGCTGGTATGTTCAGCGCACATGTTATCATTCGCTGGTATGTTCAGCGCACATGTTATCATCGTTGGTATGTTCAGCGCACATGTTATCATTCGCTGGTATGTTCAGCGCACATGTTATCATTCGCTGGTATGTTCAGCGCACATGTTATCATTCGCTGGTATGTTCAGCGCGCATGTTATCATTCGCTGGTATGTTCAGCGCACATGTTATCATTCGCTGGTATGTTCAGCGCACACGTTATCATTCGCTGGTATGTTCAGCGCACATGTTATCATTCGCTGGTATGTTCAGCGCACATGTTATCATTCGCTGGTATGTTCATTCGCTGGTATGTTCAGCGCACACGTTATCATTCGCTGGTATGTTCAGCGCACATGTTATCATTCGCTGGTATGTTCAGCGCACATGTTATCATTCGCTGGTATGTTCAGCGCACATGTTATCATTCGCTGGTATGTTCAGCGCACATGTTATCATTCACTGGTATGTTCAGCGCACATGTTATCATTCGCTGGTATGTTCAGCGCACATGTTATCATTCGCTGGTATGTTCAGCGCACATGTTATCATTCGCTGGTATGTTCAGCGCACATGTTATCATTCGCTGGTATGTTCAGCGCACATGTTACCATTCGCTGGTATGTTCAGCGCACATGTTATCATTCGCTGGTATGTTCAGCGCACATGTTATCATTCGCTGGTATGTTCAGCGCACGTTACCATTCACTGGTATGTTCAGCGCACATGTTATCATTCGCTGGTATGTTCAGCACACATGTTATTATTCGCTGGTATGTTCAGCGCACATGTTATTATTCGCTGGTATGTTCAGCGCACATGTTACCATTCACTGGTATATTCAGCGCACGTTATCATTCACTGGTGTGTTCAGCGCACATGTTATCATTCGCTGGTATGTTCAGCACACATGTTATCATTCGCTGGTAGGTTCAGCGCACATGTTATCATTCGCTGGTATGTTCAGCACACATGTTATCATTCGCTGGTATGTTCAGCACACATGTTAGCATTCGCTGGTATGTTCAGCACACATGTTATTATTCACTGGTATGTTCAGCGCACATGTTATCATTCGCTGGTATGTTCAGCGCACATGTTATAATTCACTGGTATGTTCAGCGCACATGTTATCATTCGCTGGTATGTTCAGCGCACATGTTATCATTCGCTGGTATGTTCAGCACACATGTTATTATTCGCTGGTATGTTCAGCGCACATGTTATTTTTCGCTGGTATGTTCAGCGTACATGTTACCATTCACTGGTATGTTCAGCGCACATGTTATCATTCACTGGTATGTTCAGCGCACATGTTATCATTCGCTGGTATGTTCAGCACACATGTTATCATTCGCTGGTAGGTTCAGCGCACATGTTATCATTCGCTGGTATGTTCAGCACACATGTTATCATTCGCTGGTATGTTCAGCACACATGTTATTATTCGCTGGTATGTTCAGCGCACATGTTATCATTCGCTGGTATGTTCAGCGCACATGTTATCATTCACTGGTATGTTCAGCGCACATGTTATCATTTGCTGGTATGTTCAGCACGCATGTTATCATTCGCTGGTATGTTCAGCGCACATGTTATAATTCGCTGGTTTGTTCAGCACACATGTTATCATTCGCTGGGATGTTCAGCAAACATGTTATTATTCGCTGGTATGTTCAGCGCACATGTTATTATTAGCTGGTATGTTCAGCGCACATGTTACCATTCACTGGTATGTTCAGCGCACATGTTATCATTCACTGGTATGTTCAGCGCACATGTTATCATTCACTGGTATGTTCAGCGCACATGTTATCATTCGCTGGTATGTTCAACGCACATGTTATCATTCGCTGGTATGTTCAACGCACATGTTATCATTCGCTGGTATGTTCACCGCACACGTTATCATTCGCTGGTATGTTCACCGCACACGTTATCATTCGCTGGTATTGTCAGCGCACATGTTATCATTCGCTGGTATGCTCAGCGCACATGTTATCATTCGCTGGTATGTTCAGCGCACATGTTATCATTCGCTGGTATGTTCAGCGCACATGTTATCATTCACTGGTATGTTCAGCGCACATGTTATCATTCGCTGGTATGTTCAGCGCACATGTTATCATTCGCTGGTATGTTCAGCGCACATGTTATCATTCGCTGCTATGTTCAGCGCACATGTTACCATTCACTGGTATGTTCAGCGCACATGTTATCATTCGCTGGTATGTTCAGCGCACATGTTATCATTCGCTGGTATGTTCAGCGCACATGTTATCATTCGCTGGTATGTTCAGCACACATGTTATCATTCGCTGGTACGTTCAGCACACATGTTATTATTCGCTGGTATGTTCAGCGCACATGTTATTATTCGCTGGTATGTTCAGCGCACATGTTACCATTCACTGGTATGTTCAGCGCACATGTTATCATTCACTGGTATGTTCAGCGCACATGTTATCATTCACTGGTATGTTCAGCGCACATGTTATCATTCGCTGGTATGTTCAACGCACGTTATCATTCGCTGGTATGTTCAACGCAAATGTTATCATTCGCTGGTATGTTCAGCGCACACGTTATCATTCGCTGGTATTGTCAGCGCACATGTTATCATTCGCTGGTATGTTCAGCGCACATGTTATCATTCGCTGGTATGTTCAGCGCACATGTTATCATTCGCTGGTATGTTCAGCGCACATGTCATCATTCACTGGTATGTTCAGCGCACATGTTATCATTCGCTGGTATGTTCAGCGCACATGTCATCATTCGCTGGTATGTTCAGCGCACATGTTACCATTCACTGGTATGTTCAGCGCACATGTTATCATTCGCTGGTATGTTCAGCGCACATGTTATCATTCGCTGGTATGTTCAGCGCACATGTTATCATTCGCTGGTATGTTCAGCGCACATGTTACTATTCGCTGGTATGTTCAGCGCACATGTTATCATTCGCTGGTATGTTCAGCGCACATGTTATCATTCGCTGGTATGTTCAGCGCACATGTTATCATTCGCTGGTATGTTCAGCGCACATGTTATCATTCGCTGGTATGTTCAGCGCACATGTTATCATTCGCTGGTATGTTCAGCGCACATGTTATCATTCGCTGGTATGTTCAGCGCACATGTTATCAATCGCTGGTATGTTCAGCGCACACGTTATCATTCGCTGGTATGTGCAGTGCTGAAAGAAGCGTCGTGACCTCTTCCCTTCACTTGGATCCGCCATCACGGTGGACACTGGATTCAACTGGACACTGGATCCGACTGGACACTGGATCCACCTGGACACTGGATCCACCTGGACACTGGATTCAACTGGACACTGGATCCATCTGGACACTGGATTCAACTGGACACTGGATCCAACTGGACACTGGATCCACCTGGACACTGGATTCAACTGGACACTGGATCCAACTGGACACTGGATCCAACTGGACACTGGATCCAACTGGACACTGGATTCAACTGGATCCGCCACTGCCAGACCGTGGACATCGCCTTCACAGATTGCTGTGATCCAGCAGCCTGGTTCCATAATCCATACAATACAAATGGCAAGCACGTGAAACTCTCAGGCCGTGCTTTGTTCGAACAACCCTTGTATTTAGCATTTGTTATAGTTGATGGATGGGAGTTCAGCAAGAGCGCTTAAGTGTTGTTTTCGTGAATCTCAATATTATCTAGCTCGCAAACTGCCTTACCAAAGCGGTATGGCCATAACATGGATCACTGAACATTTATAATTCCTAAGTATTAACATTCCTTGATCCGTGGTCATACCACCACGCGCATGCTAGAGATAATAGACAGCATAAGGAACTGCTGTTGCGAGACCTCAAACCCAAAAACGTGTCTCAGTACGATATCACACACCGTCCCAAATATCACAGCCATCACGACAGTGACTGCATGCCAAACGGTCAACTTCCCCCTTCCCACTCACCCGCTGAGCGGAGAGACCACGCCCCCTGACCTCCCATCTTCATCCTACTCCCCTTGGCCCTTCCCCTCCAGCCGGGACCGCCCATGCCCAGGTCGTAAAGACCTCGGCGCGCAGTCCGGTGTCGGCCGCGACGAGAAGCGAAAACAAACATCGATTCCCGGCGGGCGGGCTCCGAGCGACGGCCTCCGACGGGCTCCTCCGACGGGCCCGGCGTCCAAACAGAGCGTCGCGAGAGACGAGACGACCGGCGGACCGACGACGGAGCACGGCGGGGGGGGGGGCAATGGTGCGATGATGCCGGGTGCGGCGGGCCGCCCGGCCAGGTGATGGGGTGATAGCAATACGGGCGCCCCAGAAGGTCTGACCAAGTGATGCATCCGACGCGTCAAAATGCTAAGCTGTTGAAGTCTGTCAGTTCAGTCCAATATCTGGGTCTGGAAGAGCATGTGTATAGGGTATGTCAGGTGTATAAAGTGACTGAGACTCTGTCGGGATTCGTTTGAGTCTACGGGAGGTCAGCAGATTGTCTGGTGAGACCGACGGAAGCTGACAGGTCCAGAGTTCCCGATGGCACGATAACGTCCGATGGCACTTGGCATGGTTCACTAGAGGATCGGTGACGTCCAATATATATATATATCCAATCGAGTCACTGGCAGGGGCGGCGCCAACAATTTTTGATAGGGGGACGGGCCCATTTTTTCAATCGTAGAAAATAGAGTTTTGATGTAAATATCAAATAAAAACGTCAAAAGAACAGAAATGATAAGTCTCTTAACGATGCCTATCTCGGATTTGCAATTTTTTTGCTTTTTGACCCCAAAAATAAACAAACTTATTTGTTTTTTGGAAAAGTTCAACAGAATCAAAAACATTTGAAGATATTAAACAAAAAAGGAATATATATGGGAGAACTAAGTATGGACAACATCCAAACCAAATTTCAAATCAATATCTTTATTTTTGACTGACATATAGCTCCCTAAGTATAAGTAACTCATGACGTCATTTAAGTTACGTTTTCTTCTTCTTTTATTGGCCAGATACAGCCAAATAAATGCCACCCCTGTATTTCTGAGAACAAACTGGTCCAGCAACATGTTTTTTTTTATTAATATTAATCTATTTCAAATTTTGACCTTATGTGACCTGATCCTTGACCTGATGGCCATCACATGGAGTCAGGTTGTGCAAATGGCTGCAACTATATAATTATACGTGTAAAATAACCCATAAAACATGTGTCGCATGGCTTTCGTAGACCTCTTGCCATTTGCCAATAGTGACCTTTTGTGACCTGAAATTGACCTTGCTCTTTGCTTACAATTTCACTTTTGCTTATGCAGGAGATGCATTATACCTTTGAGAGCACTTTGTGCGATAATAGGGTGAAACACACTGTACACACCGTACACATGTTTTCTTTAACACGGCTACTGAATGCCAAGTGATGTTGATGCCTGGCATTTTACCTGGCATGATTGAAGATTAATGTTTTAGGGCCTCGACACATTCAGTATTAGTGCTTCATTAACCCGCGCCACGCTGGGGTATTCAGCCGAACACGGGGCCCGCTGGGGGGGGGGGGCAGATTCTGCCCCTCCCCCGCTATCTTCGGAACCAATAACCGCAACGAGACGCGTAAGGAGGCGATCGAAGGCTCTTAATGAGACGCATATAAAGCATACGAGAAATTGTTAAAATAAGGTCACATGTCAGGTCACAGTCAGGTCAAAGGTTAAAATTAAGGTACTTGAGTTTTTGGGCCATACTTTCCATCGAAAGCCTTAGATTGCGACTATTATCGGTCAAACACACTGCACACACCATCCACATGTTAGATTGAAAACGCATTATTTTCAGTATGACGGAGTAGTCCATGGTCGTCATATTGTTAGGTATGCAATGTCAGCAAATTGGATTGAGCTTCAATATGGAAAACATTGGCCGCACATGAAGGAAATTATATACACAGAGTGCATTTTTTCCAGCGAAAGGTTGCTGGGATAGGGGGGTACTGTACCCCGCTATCTAAAGATAGGGGGACGCGTCCCCCCCCCCCCCCCCCTCCCCGGTGGCGCCGCCCCTAGTCACTGGCTTCAAGTGGATGAGTCATTGGTCAAGCGGTAGTCTCAGGTGAGTCATAGATACTCAGATGGGATCAGACCACACTCGAGACATGATCGAGACATGAGCTCGAGACTCGAGCTCGATAAATTCAGACCGAGTCAGACCAGGATTAGGCAGCATTTCCTCTAAGACCACCGTTTAGGATCGTTTAGGGCAACACAGACCGGCGTTTACGCTGCTCAGCAGCTGTTGCATTGCAATGCGGGCCCAGTACGACCCAACACCGATTAGCATCCTCCGCCCGCACCGCGAGGCGCCACCGCCACCTGTAGCGGCCGCGCGCCACGCCGCTCTCTCCCCTCCCTCCCCGCTCCCCAGAGTCCATCCCTGCCGCATCCCCTGCGGACCCCGCGGCAGGCAGCACTCTCATCTGTCTCGATCCGCACGCCGCCGCCCCGGACGCCCGGTGACTAAGGCACTCCAAAGCCGGCATAATGCACCAGGCGAGCGGCGGCGGCCAGACGGTCGGCCCACGCATGGCGGCGCCAGCCACGCCAGCGGCGGCGGCGCACGCCCCTCACCGGCCGCCCACGATGCCCCTGAGCTCCCGGACGTCCCTGAGATCCCTGAGGTCCCTGATATCCCTGATATCCCTGAGATCTGCAGGGTCCCAGCAGAGGCTCTAGGGGTCCCAGCAGAGGTTCTAGGGGTCCGGATCTCGGTCCCAGAAGTCAGGGAAACACAGAGAGGGTACGGATGGCTCAGGTGGGACGAGCGCGGCCTTCGCCAAGCCAGCACTGATCCCGTTTGCGAGCACGGCAGCCTCTCTGAGAACTCACGAGCATCAGAGTCACGGCGGCTGCAGCGGAGCGGGTCTTCACGTCAGCGGTGGCTGCGGCGGAAGAGGGTTGGCGGAGCAGGACTTCAGCGGTGGCTGCGGCGGCCACGGGTCCGAGAGAAGCGCTTACGCCTGCGGCGGCGCTCCTGCGGTTGCGGCGACTGCGACGCTGCGGCGGCACGCGGCACGTCTTTCTTCTCTCTCGCTGTCTATACGCACGACCGACGCTGCCGGCACCGACTTCGGCGCCGTAATGCCGGCACGCCACGGCCGCCCGCCGGCCGGCGAGACCGCCCCGCCGCCGCCAGGGGTGGCCGACCCGCGCGCGGAGACGCCGCCACAGTGCCGAGCTGACGCGAGCTGCGCGGGCGAGCTGCTCAGAGGCGAGTCGCTTAGAGGCGAGTCGCTCTGTGGCTTGTCAGGCAAGCGCAGGACTACACAGGACATTCCAGATTAACCATCAGTGGTAGAGAAGACATCAGTGGCGTCGGAAGCGGGGGACGGGGGACGCGTCCCCAACATTTTCGGATTTTAACCTATGGGCGTTGCATGCAAAGACTCGACAAAGTGCCTCCGCACCCGCATCCCCCCCCCCCCCTCCCCCACAGAACCTTCGGAAGGTGACGCCCTTGAGAAAACCTTGGCGACGTGACCAACAGTGACCAACAGTGACCAACAGTGACCGACAGTGACCGACAGTGACCGACACCTTCCCTACTTCACGCCGAGCGACAGCTATGCTATGTTCGCTCGGTGTTCGCATCTCTGCCTGGGCACGCCGTTGGTCCGGTAGCCCTGCACGGCCCGGCGGCCGGTGCGTCGGGGGCGGCCGTCACACCTGCTTCGGTACGCACCCGTACGCCGCGCTTCTGACACGTCCCGTCGAGCGGCGACGGCTGACTGACAGCCGGACCCGTGCGCGGGGGAGAGGGCGAGCGAAGGGAGCGAGGGAGTGGAGGGAGCGGGCTGAGGAGTCGCTCCCCGGCTCCCTGGCTCAGCGGCTCCCTAGGTTTCGGGCTCGCCGACTCCCGGGCTGCCCAGGTGTGGGCATGGGTGTCGCCGCGAGCCGCGTCTAGTCGGCCAAGGCTGCGGCGCCGATTCGGAGGGAGGTGCGCCGATCGCGACCTTCGCCGCCCCTCTGCGCCTCACCAGTCATGGCGGCGAGGCGGCGCCGCACCATCCGCGAGCGACAGCAGCAGCTGGGCGGCCGGGGCGGCGGGGTGCGTGCGGGCCTCGGTCGCACCCTCGCCGCTCATCAAGTCGCCACACGGCGCCGTCGCCGCCGGCGAGGATCAGCAGGGTCCGGTGGTGAGGCAACAATGGCGCAGCAGTGTGCGGCGCCGGGATGATCGAAAACACCGTTCGCGTCCAGCTTTCGCCGCTGTACGGTCACCTGTCTCAGCGGGGGAAAGTCTGTCGCAGCGGTGGAAAGTCTCTGTCTCAGCGGCGGAAAGTCCCTCTGTTACCCCCCAGAGCAGCCCTCTACACAAACGCTCTTTGGCAGTGAATAACCCTGGTTAGATCCTCCAGAGTCAACCGCATCTCTCACAGTGTGCTGACGCTGACTGTTTTTTTATTTTGTTGTTTGCTATCAAGTTAAAACTGCATTGAATGTGCCCGCGCCCTTTGAGTTGGCATTTGGCAGCGAAGTTGATGTGCGGCGAACTCCAGACACGAATCGCACAACCTCGTGAACCGACCCGCCGTCCTCACCGCGAGCTGTGATCGTGCGTGCCGCCTACCGATAATATAGACAGAGCGAGAAGTGACATTATTTTCCTTTGATACAGTTCCTGTGGTTCATCACCACACACCCACAGAGACCCGGGTCTGAGGTTAGTCCTCCATCCAGCGGCGGCCACAGGAATGCCGGTCGCCGGCGGCCACAGGCATGCCGGTCGCCGGCGCACGATCAAGCATTCGGCAGTGTCTCGGCCAGCTCTGACGGAGCTGTCAAAACTGTCAGAGCTGTCAGAGCTGTCAGAGCTGTCAGAGCTGTCAGAGCTGTCATAGCTGCCAGAGCTGCCAGAGCTGTCAGAGCGGTCACGACCGCACAGCGCTCGGCTGCCGACCGACACAGGGCGCGACATACCCACGTGGGCACGTCCCACCCTGCCGTGCTCGGCCGTACCGGACGGTGGGTGCGGCACGGCACGGCACGGCGCACCCCGCTACTGCCGCCACCGGCACGTCCGCAGCGGCTTGCCGCGTCAGCAGGTAAAAACGTCGCGGCAGACGTGCGCGGCGGCTGCCGGCTCATAACAGCCGGGTCAGCAGCCGCTTCAGAGACAGGTGAGGGGTGAGCGCCGGTAAAAAGTCCCCGGTGTCGACTTCTTGGATCCACGGCACCGTGCGCGACTTCAATACAAAACGGGAGACGATCGCTTCGTCGTAAGACTGCTATTCAGCTCAAAAGCGGGCGCAGGGGGGGGGGGGGTCTCCGGGCCATGGCCCCCCAAAGGCCGATGAGGGGGGACATGTCTTTTGCCCCCCCCCCCCCCGCCAAGTCACTTGGGGTCCAGGTGGGTCCGAAGGGCCCGCCTTGGCTCCGGGTCAGAATGGGCCCTCTAGAGGTCAGGAGGAGGCCAACTGGATGCCAGAATGGCCCCTGGAGGCTAAAGCGAGTCCTCTCGAGACCAATGTGGGCCCTCTGGAGGTCGGAGAGGGTCCTCTGGAGGCCAAAGTGGGCCCCATGTAGGCCGAAGTGGGCCCTCTGGAGGTCAGAGGGTATCCCGAGGGCCCTCTGAAAGCCAGAGTGGGCTATGCAGGTCAGAATGGGCCCTCTGGAGTTCAGAGTGGGCCCTCTGGAAGCCAGAGGGGCCCACTGGAGGCCAGAGTTGGCCCTCTAGAGGCAGCAGAGGGCCCTCTGAAGGCCAGAGTGGGCCCTCTGGAGGTGAGTTGGCGCTCTGGAGGCAGAAGTGGGCCCTCTGGAAACCAGAATGGACTCTTTGGAGGACGGATTAGGCCCTTTGGAAGCCAGGGGCCATCTGGAGGTCAGATTTGACCCTCTGGAGGCTGAAGTGCGCCCTCTGCAGGTGGAGGCAGCAGTGGGTCCTCTGGAGGTAGAGGCCGGAGTGGGCCCTCTGAAGGTCAGAGTAGGCCCTCTGGAGGCCACATTCAGGGCCCTCTGGAAGCTGGAGGGACCCTCTGGAGGTCACCGTTAGCATGGACCCTCTGAAAGCGAGAGTGGCCGTCGTGAAGCCAGAGGGGTCCTCTGGAGGTCAGAGTTGGCCTTATGGAGGCCGAGTGATCTCCAGCTTCCACCCTCTGGAGGTGGAAGCTGGAGATCGCCCTCTGAAGGCCAGAGTGGGCCGTCTGAAAGTCAGAGTGGGCCCCCAGGAAACCAGAGGTCCTAGTATCCAGAGGGACTCTCTGGAAGCCAGAGGGCCCTCTGAAAGCCAGAGGGCCCTCTGGAGCCAGAGTGGGCCCACCGGAGATCAGAGTGGGGTTTCTGGAGGTCACAGCGGGCCCTATAGAGGCTAGATAGGCCCTATGGATGTCAGAGTGAGCCCTCTTAGAGTCAGGAATGGGTCGCCTGAGGTCAGTGTGGGCTCTCTGGAGGCCACATGGGGCCCTCTGGAAGCCAGAGGTGGAACTGTGGATGTCAGAGTGGGTCCTCTGGAGGTCACAGCGGGACCCATGGAGGTCAGGTGGGCCAGATAATGTAGTTCAGAGTGGTCTCTCTGAAAAATACACTCTCCAACCAGCAAAAGGCCCTGCTTGACGGCCCTTGCAGGCCGACAGCGGGCCCTTTTAAGCCTAGAAAGGGACTCACCGACCGTCATAAGGCTTGTGGACGCCTGATAACGACCCATCAGGCATAGTAACACCCTCTCAGGCTGGGCAAGGACCCTGTTCAGGTCAACCAACGATACTTTTAAAGACGTTGAGGGCCCAATCGAAGTCACTTCGGTCATGTTTCGGCTCAGGTCAATATTGAGGTCACCGGAGGTCATCAAAAGTGAAATTTGCAAACTTTAGGACTTGGCTCCAGAAACTCCAAATATCTTGGGCACTATATGATGGCTAGGAAGAAACGAAAAAAAATATCACATTTTAGCTCATGTTAATAGTTTAGGCTTCAGAGGTAACCAAATGTCATGCTGGCATTTTCTTCCAAGAAGTTGTTCGTGCACATCGTTATACCTAATGAAGATCGGGCAATAATTTCAACGCCATCGTGTTTGTCTTGTCGAGGCACTTCGAACCGTATTCACGATGACCGGATTGGGTAAAGTTCAAAATTTGGCCTCAGGTATGTAACACAGTAATGTGAGTTGCACGTCTCTATATTCATTATAAAAAGAGTCATTGGCAAAAAAAGTGCCAGTGACCTCAGATGTCCTCAGCTGACCTTGCATCGGTCACTGAGCAACACACCTCACACCTGGGTCAAGAGTGAGCTAAAATAACATGATTCTGCAAGAATTTGCCTGATCTAGAATTGCACATCCTCTGAATAGGAAGCATTTGTATATTTTCCCATCGACTTGTAATGGGTAGGTCACGAAATTGACCTGCCCTTTAGTCACCGATATAAAAATATCCGAGCTAAACGAATTGTCGATACCTATGCTCTGATTAACTTCTGTGAGTTTGAAATCGTTCGATCAACCCCCGTGACTTTGGCACGACCGCAACTATTTTGGGAGGTAAGATCACTCGACGTGACCTGATGAGATGACCCGAGGTAAAAATACACGATATATGGATAATTGATGCCGGAAGACCTATGCCAATTTTGGTGGCGCTGTACGCCGCCGTTTTCCCGCTATTCCCGAAAAGAAAAAAGACTCCGGGAGAGTCAAAATGACCCACACCAGGGCGAAGGTTAATCAGTGGCAACGTTTTGGCTTAGAAGAAAGCCTTGCATCGTGACCTCACAGAAATGCCGGTAGCGATAACTCAGTAACTGTTCCATCAAGGGAACTGACACTTGCCACGACGTGATTCAGCGCAGCATATACCCACATAGGCGTATGAACAGGGGGCGGGGCCCTGACCCACTCACTTTTCGGCCATTTTTTTGGCTAAAATATTGTCTTTTGGGCAGTGATTTTTGTATGGCAAAAGGTTCGCCAAGACTAGAAGAGCCCGAATCTGCAAATAAATATTGCATAGGGGGTTTGGTTTCTCTCAATACGAGATCAAAGTTGCACTGCCCCCCCCCCCCCCCCCCCCCCCCACACACACACACACACACATATACCCACTTTTCGTGACGTTCCTACGTCCATGTTAACCCGCGCATTGCAGGAGCTTTGCGCCGAACACGAACTGCAGGGGGGGGGGTTGATTTCCGCCCCCCCCCCCCCTGAGATCTCGAAAACTACGCTACGTAGCGAGAAGCGGAAAAAAGGTATTTGATAGCTTGATACATGTTCTATCGAAAGTATTGCAGTGTTCTTTTAGGTCAGGTCAAAATTGAGGTCACCAGAGGTCATCAAAGGTCAAATTTTCCAGTTTTTTCCTGTTTTAGGACATCGCTCCAGAAATTCCCATATATCTCAGAAACGATGTTAGTTAGAAACAAACGGAAAAAAAGCAAACGCTAGCCAGTGAAATTTGCAATTGCTAAGGTGTCCTCATATTTGATCTTAGGTCAGTATTTGAGGCTCCAGAGGTCAAAAAAGAAAAAAATATTTTGTTTTTTTGCTAAATCGTTTTTTTTGCGATTAACTTTTTACTTAAAAAGATAACGGAAAACTGTTCACGCCATTGTGTTTATCTTGTCAAGGCGCTTCGAATGATATACATGGTGACCTTGTTAAGTTAACTTAACAATTTGACCTCAGGTCGAGGTCAAGTGGTGACCCAAGTAGGGAATGTTGCATATGGGAAGACGTATCTCGACGAGACAAACACATTGATGTCTGTTTTACTTCTCTATCTTCATTATGTCGGGAGTTACTGACAAAAAAGTGATGGTGACCTCGCATGACCTCAAATGACCCAATAGGGGTCACTGAACAAAAACTACACTTGGATCATCAAGAATATCCTATAATAATATGATCCAGAAGTAATTGGACTAATATCATGCATATCCTTGAAATAGGAAGCATTTGTAATTTCCCTATTTACTTATTATGGGAAGGTTACGAAATTGACCTGACCTTAAGTCACCGATATCAAAATTCCGAGATAAACGAATTGTAAGTATTTATGCCCTTATGACATCCTGTAAGTTTCAAACTGATCGGTGAAAAACTCTGGCTTTGGCACAACTGCAAACATTTTTGGAGGTGGGGTCACGTGACCTGGTCTGGTGACCTGACCTGAGATGACCCAAGGTTATTTTTTTCTTCAAAGTGTGCGCAATTGATTTCCTAACAGGTGTGCCAAAACCCGGCGGCGCTGCGCGCCGCCGTTTTTTTCCGCTATCTTTGAAAAACCTGAGGGGGGGGAAATCACCCCCCCGCAGTGCGCGGGTATACCTATGACAACGGATTTTCACCGAAACCTGAAATGCAGTGTTTTGGCCCTGCCGATCTCTCTTGGAATACCCAATGCCTGAAAATACCCTCTCAGACCGTCTAAAGGCCGCTTTCAGACCGGCATAAACCATAGGGCTCTAGAAAGTTTAAAAACCAAGCCTCACGTGTAAAAATACCCTTTCAAATCAGCGTTGAGCGTAGGGCCCCTCGCACCGACCGAGGGCCCTTTCAGACGAACCGCGGGCCCCTTGTCAAGTTGCCCCCCCCCCCCCCCCCCCCCCAAGGCTGGGGCAACTGATAACCGCCTGATAACTGCGACCGCCCCTGATTCAGCTAGGCTCTCCAATGATGAGAAGTTGGCTGCAGGGCGTGCGACTGGACGTCACGCGTGTCAGTCTCCACCGGCGACATCTCAATGTGTCAGTCTCCACCGGCGACATCTCAATGATGAGAAGTTGGCTGCAGGGCTGCGACTGGACGTCACGCGTGTCAGTCTCCACCGGCGACATCTCAATGTGTCAGTCTCCACCGGCGACATCTCAATGTGTCAGTCTCCACCGGCGACATCTCAATGTGTCAGTCTCCACCGGCGACATCTCAATGTGTCAGTCTCCACCGGCGACATCTCAATGTGTCAGTCTCCACCGGCGACATCTCAATGTGTCAGTCTCCACCGGCGACATCTCAATGTCTCAGTCTCCACCGGCGACATCTCAATGTGTCAGTCTCCACCGGCGACATCTCAATGTGTCAGTTTCCACCGGCGACATCTCAATGGGGCGACGTTTCCACACGGCAGTCCGTGTAAGGAAGGCCATTGCAGCCGGATGACACATGTTCGGAGCAGCTCCAGCTGGCGCCCTCCCGACGTGTCGCTCTCGCCGGCGGCGGCTGATACCAACCATTGCAGCCGGATGAATGACACATGTTCGGAGCAGCTCCAGCTGGCGCCCTCTCGACGTGTCGCTCTCGCCGGCGGCGGCTGTCTCGCGACGCCTGGCGTGGCGCGCGGCCCACAAGCGTGAGTAACATCGTCACAAGTGCTACCGCCTGCAAGATCACAGCGTACGCCAAAACGCTGTTTCGTCAGTCGAGCTGCCAAGCTACCGAGCTGCTGCAGCTCCCACAGTTTCGCAGCTCGGTCAGATGCACTATTCGCCTAGCTCCACTAGCTTTGGCGGCGGTTTGTGAGCCCTTCGGCCCGGCGGCGGCCTGGCTTATCCTCGTGTAGTTATATGACAACTCAACCAACCAGTCAATCCCTCTATTCAATTAACCGACACAGACCAGAACTCCTGCTGCGTAATTAACGGACGCATGCCGATACCATCAGGTGGACTGGTCAGCTAGCCAATCAGCAGCAGCAGAGCATTTTATAGCACGAAATATATTGAGAAAGATTAATCGGAGGCCAGGTTAATCCTCGCCGAGCACAATATGTTGCCTCGCTGGCCGCTGCAACTGGAATTTAAAGGTAAAACGTTGGAACGCTAAGCCCAGTGGCAGGAACTGTATGCACAAGGTCAGCAATATGTCTGAAGAACATGTTAACCAGAAAGGAGCAGCTAAGTAAATGACAAAGTGATCACGCTCAACTTTTCTGATCATGCTAAATTTGATGATGTCTATGATAGCCGAAGTCAAATGGCTCACCAGCTCTTCTGAGGTAATAACAATTGCGCGAACACAAATGAAGAGTGTTGGCTTTCACATTGCTGCGCCTCTGAGCCTCAGTCACCAGTGATTAGCATCCGTATGATCTGCTTCATCTCCCGGTACCAGCGCGGACGATGGCAGTCGAGCAGCGGCACAGCCGGGAGCGGCTCGCCGAGGCGGCGGCTGGCGGCGGCGGCTGGCAGCGGTGCCCGGACCCCCGCGGCCGTCGTCTGAAAGCTGTGCCGACGGCGGCAGACCGGCAGCCGAGGCTCGTCCCCGGCGGCCGACAGCGCGTCTCGCCGTCCCATCACCGGCTATTAGCGCGCCTCTCCGGCTATTAGGTGCCTCTCCCACGCCTCCGCCGGCACCGACGCAGCTGCAGCCACACATGCCTGTCAGGCCCGTCAGCCGCAGTCAGGGCATCCCTCGCACCGCTCACACCCCACCTGGCAGCCACAGAACACCACTCATACCAGCTCACGGCATCCCTTGCACCACTCACACCCCACCTGGCAGCCACAGAACACCACTCATACCTGCTCACACCCCACCTGGCACCGCTCACACCCCACCTGGCAGCCACAGAACACCACTCATACCTTCTCACGGCATCCCTCGCACCGCTCACACCCCACCTGGCAGCCACAGAACACCACTCATACCTGCTCACGGCATCCTTTGCACCACTCACACCCCACCTGGCAGCCACAGAACACCACTCATACCTGCTCACGGCATCCCTTGCACCGCTCACACCCCACCTGGCAGCCACAGAACACCACTCATACCTGCTCAGGGCATCCCTCGCACCGCTCACACCCCACCTGGCAGCCACAGAACACCACTCATACCTTCTCACGGCATCCCTCGCACCGCTCACACCCCACCTGGCAGCCACAGAACACCACTCATACCTGCTCACGGCATCCTTTGCACCACTCACACCCCACCTGGCAGCCACAGAACACCACTCATACCTGCTCACGGCATCCCTCGCACCGCTCACACCCCACCTGGCAGCCACAGAACACCACTCATACCTGCTCACGGCATCCCTTGCACCGCTCACACCCCACCTGGCAGCCACAGAACACCACTCATACCTGCTCAGGGCATCCCTCGCACCGCTCACACCCCACCTGGCAGCCACAGAACACCACTCATACCTTCTCACGGCATCCCTCGCACCGCTCACACCCCACCTGGCAGCCACAGAACACCACTCATACCTGCTCACGGCATCCCTTGCACCGCTCACACCCCACCTGGCAGCCACAGAACACCACTCATACCTGCTCAGGGCATCCCTCGCACCGCTCACACCCCACCTGGCAGCCACAGAACACCACTCATACCTTCTCACGGCATCCCTCGCACCGCTCACACCCCACCTGGCAGCCACAGAACACCACTCATACCTGCTCAGGGCATCCCTCGCACCGCTCACACCCCACCTGGCAGCCACAGAACACCACTCATACCTGCTCAGGGCATCCCTCGCACCGCTCACACCCCACCTGGCAGCCACAGAACACCACTCATACCTGCTCACGGCATCCCTTGCACCGCTCACACCCCACCTGGCAGCCACAGAACACCACTCATACCTGCTCAGGGCATCCCTCGCACCGCTCACACCCCACCTGGCAGCCACAGAACACCACTCATACCTTCTCACGGCATCCCTCGCACCGCTCACACCCCACCTGGCAGCCACAGAACACCACTCATACCTGCTCAGGGCATCCCTCGCACCGCTCACACCCCACCTGGCAGCCACAGAACACCACTCATACCTGCTCAGGGCATCCCTCGCACCGCTCACACCCCACCTGGCAGCCACAGAACACCACTCATACCTGCTCAGGGCATCCCTCGCACCGCTCACACCCCACCTGGCAGCCACAGAACACCACTCATACCTGCTCAGGGCATCCCTCGCACCGCTCACATCCCACCTGGCAGCCACAGAACACCACTCATACCTGCTCAGGGCATCCCTCGCACCGCTCACACCCCACCTGACAGCCACAGAACACCACTCATACCTGCTCAGGGCATCCCTCGCACCGCTCACACCCCACCTGGCAGCCACAGAACACCACTCATACCTGCTCAGGGCAACCTTCGCACCGCTCACACCCCACCTGGCAGCCACAGAACACCACTCATACCTGCTCAGGGCATCCCTCGCACCGCTCACACCCCACCTGGCAGCCACAGAACACCACTCATACCTGCTCAGGGCATCCCTCGCACCGCTCACACCCCACCTGGCAGCCACAGAACACCACTCATACCTGCTCAGGGCATACCTCGCACCGCTCACACCCCACCTGGCAGCCACAGAACACCACTCATACCTGCTCACGGCATCCCTCGCACCGCTCACACCCCACCTGGCAGCCACAGAACACCACTCATACCTGCTCAGGGCATCCCTCGCACCGCTCACACCCCACCTGGCAGCCACAGAACACCACTCATACCTTCTCACGGCATCCCTCGCACCGCTCACACCCCACCTGGCAGCCACAGAACACCACTCATACCTGCTCAGGGCATCCCTCGCACCGCTCACACCCCACCTGGCAGCCACAGAACACCACTCATACCTGCTCAGGGCATCCCTCGCACCGCTCACACCCCACCTGGCACCGCTCACACCCCACCTGGCAGCCACAGAACACCACTCATACCTTCTCACGGCATCCCTCGCACCGCTCACACCCCACCTGGCAGCCACAGAACACCACTCATACCTGCTCACGGCATCCCTCGCACCGCTCACACCCCACCTGGCAGCCACAGAACACCACTCATACCTGCTCACGGCATCCCTCGCATCGCTCACACCCCACCTGGCAGCCACAGAACACCACTCATACCTGCTCACGGCATCCCTCGCACCGCTCACACCCCACCTGGCAGCCACAGAACACCACTCATACCTGCTCACGGCACCCCTCGCACCGCTCACACCCCACCTGGCAGCCACAGAACACCACTCATACCTGCTCACACCTGGCTATCAGCGGCAATAGACAAACTAATACCGTCAGTCTGAGATGAGACCCAAAAGCATCCACACCATCCCTCCTTTCAACCTCACCAAACCGTCTCCGGATACCTCCCAGCCCCTCCAGACCTCCACCCAACTCCACTGCCCCTCCTCCGGTCCTCCCAACCTCACCCAACCCTCTCAGACCACCACACAACCCCTCCGTCTAACCCCACCAGACCGGCTGATAACCCCGCCGCTACCCAGGCCCCTCCGTCTAACCCCACCAAACCCGCTGATAACCCCGCCGCTGCCCCTCCGTCTAACCCCACCAGACCGGCCGATAACCCCGCCGCTGCTCAGGCCCCTCCGTGTAACCCCACCAGACCGGCTGCTAGCCCCGCTGCCGCCCAGGACCCGCTGCCGCCCTCCGACGGCTGATAACCCCCGCCCCCGCAGCTGCGCCGCTGTCGCCCTCCGACGGTGTCGCGGGAGACAACGGATCAATCTGGACAGCGGCGGACGGCTGGCACCGATCGACTGCGATAACCGAAACAAGCGTCAACAGCGCTGGCGACGCGCCGACGACGGGCGACGCTACGTTGAGCGGAGCGAAGTGAGTCTCTCAGAGCTGTTAGCGGGCCGAATGGGCTGTAACGGGCAGAGTATGGTCCAAACGGGCGCTAACGAGCGCCAACGGGCCGTTAACGGGGAGAGCGGGCGCTAACGGGCCGGGAGAGTGGCGGTCCACAGCGGGGTGGCAGTTCGAAGAAGTGTCGACTTCCGCGGAGACACCCCGGAAGTGCCGTATTTCCGGTCGTGCGGAGCCGGACAGATTTACAGCCAAGGCGAGAGCGAGGAACAGACAGACGTATAAATGGACGATAGGTTCGAGAAATAAGCCGTCAACGTCGCGAATTACGACAAATGAAGAAATCAAATGAAACGAGAAACTAAGATGAATACGCCCAACGAGCTGGGGCTCATCTCAGATATGCAAAATACGCAGAAAAATGGAGAGCGAGAAAAGCTGAAACAGCGAGCGAGCGGGGCGAAGCGGATCGAGCCAGGTGGGAGGCTGCGGGGCCGGCCGGCCGGCTCTGGGTCAACAAATCAATACAGCACGCTCCCGTCACCGCTCGACAGAGGCAGGGGCGGCCCGGCTCGGCTCAGCTAGAGCGCACCACTGCCGCGCCCGGACGTTTAACCGATCCTCGCAACTGTGGTTCGGTACAGACTACCGAGTCACACCGAGTCGAGTCATCGACCCAGTGACTCAAGTCACCCCGGCGAGGCCTGTTCTGCCCCACCTGGGGTACAGACCACTGCGTACCTTACGTGCTCAGTCACCGGGCCGACGGCGGGGGCTCGCCCGGCGCGGTCGGCAGGTCGACAGCGGCACATTTGTCTCAATAGTGGCCTGTCGCGCCTCAGACGGCCGGCCACGCCGCCGCCGCCGCCGCCGCCGCCGCCGCCGCCACCGCCACTGCAGCGCATCAATCTCCCCCGCGCGGACGGCGGCGATACATCAAACCGACCGGCCGGCCGCCTCGGACGACGGCCGTGCGTCGCGGCATACTCGGCCCAGAGGGACACAGGTCTGTCCAGTCGGGATGTTCCGTGTGATCAACCGGCGACACATAGTTGGCTTCCCAAATCACTATGGGAGTGAATCAGCGCCACTGCCACGTCTGGCGAGATGACGTCATTGAGTACCGTTGCGCGTCTCAGCAGCATGCCATGACTGTACGTTTCAGCAGCATGACACGGCTTTACATCTCAGCAGCATGCCATGACTGTACGTTTCAGCAGCATGACACGGCTTTACGTCTCAGAGGCATCGTGTGGCCACAGCGCTCAGCAGCCTGGCATCGCTACAGGGCTCAGCAGCCTGGCATCGCTACAGGGCTCAGCAGCCTGGCATCGCTACAGGGTTCAGCAGCCTGGCATCGCTGCAGGGCTCAGCAGACAGCAGCCTGGCATCGCTGCAGGGCTCAGCAGACAGCACCCTGGCATCGCTACAGGGCTCAGCAGCCTGGCATCGCTGCAGGGCTCAGCAGACAGCAGCCTGGCATCGCTACAGGGCTCAGCAGGCTGGCATCGCTACAGGGCTCAGCAGCCTGGCATCGCTGCAGGGCTCAGCAGACAGCAGCCTGGCATCGCTACAGGGCTCAGCAGCCTGGCATCGCTACAGGGCTCAGCACCCTGGCATCGCTACAGGGCTCAGCAGCCTGGCATCGCTACAGGGCTCAGCACCCTGGCATCACTACAGGGCTCAGCACCCTGGCATCGCTACAGGGCTCAGCAGCCTGGCATCGCTACAGGGCTCAGCAGCCTGGCATCGCTACAGGGCTCCGCAGCCTGACATCGCTACAGGGCTCAGCACCCTGGCATCGCTACAGGGCTCAGCAGCCTGGCATCGCTGCAGGGCTCAGCAGCCTGGCATCGCTACAGGGCTCAGCAGCCTGGCATGTCTTTACGTCTCAGCAGCATGACATTCCACGTCTCAGCAGCATGACATGCCCGGTAGTCAGCGAACCACACCTGTCCAAGTGAACAATCGATTCTCACCACGGTCCAGCCACCGGGAGACACCCGAGACACCGAGACACCGAGACACGCACCCGCACCCGCACCCGCACCCGCACCCGCACCCGCACCCGCACCCGCACCCGCACCCGCACCCGCACCCGCACCCGCACCCGCACCCGCACCCGCACCCGCACACACACACACACACACACACACACACACACACACACACACACACACACACACACACACACACACACACACTGACCCACTAACAACCTGCCGATGCAGCGCCAGATAACGAACAGCCAGCAAACATGGCTGCCAGCGGGACGCATATAGGCTGCCATATCTGATAGGACTCGCCCAGCTGGGCGAATAACACAGAGGCGAATAACAGTCTTATCAAGTGCGTTGTTAGGTATATATTTCATCACTGAAACGGTATATATGGTAATTTCAAGAATGCTGCAAAATGATTGGTTCCCTACCACAACCTCAATGATAAACGGGATCAGATAAACGTAGCGGCGGTGCATAATACCCAGTTATACGGTGTTCACTCATACCATGCTTTCTGTCACGGTCACCACAGATTGTACAATGGTTGGGAAGTTGAAGCTCAACTTAAAAGGTGTCTGCATGACTCGTGCATTGAAATTAAGCACATAACTTGTTATCGAGTTGTTCTGGTCATGAGGCACATTTATGTGCAATCAAAATTCGACAATGCTCACATTACAGTCAGAAGTCACCACAGATAAAGTAAATATTTAATAATCAAGGCAATAACTTGGCATATCACCAACAAGTCCTTCTATCCGGGCTGACACTATTTCGCATGTATCCTCCATGAAATGAACACTACTAAACATGTATGCTCTTGTAGCATCAACCACAAGGGTATTTGCATTGAAATGTTTGTCTCGGAACGCTTCCTAGATCTGTGACGTCACTGTATCGCAGAAGAAGCCAAGCCCGCGTGTCATCGGTTATCAGTATTCAGTCGTGTCAACATCAGCAGCAGCAACTCAATACACGATGGCACTGCCGATGACCATTAGCATACACAGAACATGTCGCAACACGCGCACAGAGTGGCCACTACGTTGGCGGAGGGCGACTACGTTGGCGGAGGCAGACTACGTTGGCGGAGGGCGACTACCTTGGCGGAGGGCGACTACCTTGGCGGAGGGCGACTACGTTGGCGGAGGCCGACTACGTTGGCGGAGGGCGACTACGTTGGCGGAGGCCGACTACGTTGGCGGAGGCGACTACGTTGGCGGAGGCCGACTACGTTGGCGGAGGCCGACTACGTTGGCGGAGGCAGACTACGTTGGCGGAGGCGACAACGGCAGTGATTTCGATGTAATAAAGACGGCAGTGATTTCGATGTAATAAAGACGGCAGTGATTTCGATGTAATAAAGACGGCAGTGATTTCGATGTAATAAAGACGGCAGTGATTTCGATGTAATAAAGACGGCAGTGATTTCGATGTAATAAAGACGGCAGTGATTTCGATGTAATAAAGACGGCAGTGATTTCGATGTAATAAAGACGGCAGTGATATGGGTAAATCATGATTACCGCGGCCATTGTGTATTCACGAGCAGTTTTGTAACAATCGCATAGTGCCGCCTAGCATAAATGCATGTGTAATCAATAAGCCACCGAATATCTGGTGTACCTAACGAATAAAGCGAAGAAAATAATGATAGAAAAAAAACACTCAAAATGACTACGGGGTGTCGAGACATTTTGAGAATTGTCTACACATAACATTTTGCATTCATACTTTCTTCATCCATTCACATTTATATCTGCATGCAAATACGCTTCCCAATCATATCATCGAACTTGTGAAGATTCAAATTCTTAAACAGGTTACAAAACACGATGAAGGTCAGCATGGGTGCACGAGGCAGCTGAGAGGATAATTAGGTCGCCATTCCTGCGCGTCTCTCGGCTTTAGTCCACAGTCCTAGGACACAAAGACGTGAATGACACCGGTATCGCAAATAGTACCGCCCCTGTCTCAATGTGAATGGCTAGTGCAAGAAACAAAGGTATGACGTTCATTCACATTTGCAAGCTTCGTCTCATTTGATGTATGCCGCTTCCTTCTACTGTGTCCTTCCGCTGCTGCATGCGATTCTGGGTTCCCGTGCACATTAGTCCTCAAGTGGCGGGGTGGCGAGTATCCTCAAGTGACTGCCACTGTCCTGTATCAGTCCCCTGAATCTGAATGCCCTGTATCTGCGTCCTGTATCTGACTTTCACCGCCCCTGTGTCTGTGCACTGTATCTGTCTCTACGCAGGGGCGTCACCACCGGGGGGCCAGGGGGGGGGGGGGGGCTCCCAGGATCGCTCCGGCCGGAGACCAGCCCCCCAGATTCGCAGGATTAACATTAGCCCTTTAGGGGCTAATGTTATGGGGCTGGCCCCCCAAACCCCAGGCCAGCCCCCAAACTCCTCCACTCAACAATGAGTGGCGACGCCACTGCTTTACTGTACTGTATCTGTGCTCTGATCTGTCACTGACGTGTATCTAACTGCCGCCGCCCCTGTATCCATCTATCGCCACCCCTGTATCCGTCTATCGCCGCCCTGCATCTGTGTGCGCCACTGTGAGTTCCCAGCCGGCCCAGCGGACACCGGAAGTCCGCTGTCCGCGAACAGAGCTGATAACGGACTGCTCCACCAGACTTGGCGTTGCTTTGGCATGGACGTGCCTGCGTTCAATTAAAGCATGTGAAACTAAATTAGTCACAGCACTCGAGCATTCACTTCCGTAATATTGCAACAACCACAACTGGAGACCATCAGCATCGTGCAACTGCACAACCTCTCGCATCGCTGGCGCCCAGCATGGGTTGTCGCACGTCCGTGGAAGTTGCCCACCTCGGACAAAAGCAGCGGCACGTTAAGCATGTGACAGAGCGGCGCGGTACTCACAGCGCACAGTGGTGAATTTTCCGATTTAGCACGCGTAAAGTCCGGAAGCATGTTTTTCGGAATCTCAATTTTTTCTTACCGATCCCTATTGGAAATTGTCTGTATTTTTCGCAAATCACCATGTGTTATCGATGTGAAAGCGTTATGAAACACCTTATGACAAACTTGCTGTTAAAGTGGCGTCTTCCGCACAGAGCCAGTGAGCTGGCAGAATATGTGATGTTATAAAACATGAAAAATACGGGACAATCGGAACCCGTCAGCTCAAATAAGTTGTATAACACCGAGCAGAGACTTCATTGAATCTATGTCAGGGCTAATAACTTCCCGGATTACGAAGGTCTGGTTTTGTCGACTTCTTATATCACACAAATTTCGTTGGATTTTTGTTGCATTTATAAGTAGAAAATGTACAATGAAGGTAACGCTAGGGAGAGATGAAACCTATACAGCCGTAAAAAGCACCTCGAGTTACTTCGGATACAATGCGTTGCTCTTGCAACCTTACGCAACCTTGCTCGTTATAGACGCTCAAACATGGCAAATTTGGAAAAATAGTTGCATACATGGTGGTGCCGTTAGTGCCGTATTTGGCACCAAAGCAATGCATTGCTTTGCACCTGCCACCATAATGTCTACCATTAGTAATGGTTTAACGCAAAATTATGATTTGTGTAATTGTAATTGTAATTTGTAATTGTAATTGTTAACGCAAAATTCGCTTTCAGCGCTCAAAAGTGCTCCAGGGTACGTTTTTGGTGTCGTAAGCGACCCCGGTGAATTTATGCGCGCTTAATCGGAAAATTCACCACTGTGCAGCGGCGCCACAACACAGCCGTGCATCACAGCGCGGCGGGTTTGCTTTGGAGCCGACCCAAGGAGGCGGCGCGAGAGAGAGAGAGCGGTACGTACGCGCCGCGGGTGACAATGGAGACCGGACAGACGGCTGGCTGGCCAGCGCGGCGGGCCGGAGTGGGGCAGGAGTGGGGCGCGGCGGGTCGGAGTGGGCTGCAGTGGGGCGCAGTGGGGCGCGGTGGGGCGCGGCGGGCCCGGAGTGGGGCGCGGTGGGGTGCGGCGTGGGCCGGAATGGGGCGCGGTGGGGCGCGGCGGGCCCGAAGTGGGGCCGGAGTGGAGCGCGGTGGGGCACAGCCACGCTGAGGTCATCCCCCGCAAAAAAAAACTGGAATCGGTCGAAATTCGACACATTTCCTGGTTTAAAGGAAAAAACATTTTTGTTTTTGTAAAGAGCAGAAGCATTTTAAATCAGCTCTTAACCCGCCATTGACTGGGGGGGGCGTCCCCCCCCCCTGATGAATTTGCGTAATATCTCCCAAACCAATAGCGCTATCAACGTGAAACTTCGGGTACCTTCTTCTAAATCACGTTTACGTCCTCTGTGAAAAAAATAAAGCAATTTCGTCGAGAAAAAAAATCGAGTTAGAGCGGATTTAGTGACGTCACTACACACACGAGTTTTACACCAAAATCAGCTAAAATGCAACAGACCGTACAAATGCCATATTTTGAGCAAAATGCAATCCAAAAACGTCAAAAGATTTTTTTTTAAATGGCAAAAAAAATGACCTATCTCGGATTTTTGAAAAATTGTTTTTTGGCCCAAAAATTAGGAAAAAAATATTTTTTGGGGGAAAATGCCTACAAAATCAAAAATTTTCAAAGATATTCAAAAAGCCGGAATATATGTCAGAGAACCACACATGGGAAACTAACATACCACATTTCAGAATGATATCACCATTTTTGACTGACTTATGGCATATAAAGTATAGGTAACTCATGACGTCATATTTACCAATTGCAATTTTTGGCTTTTATTGACCAGATATAGACAAATCAATGGCACGAATGTATTTCTGAGACAAAACTGGTCTAGAAACATACTTCTTTATTTATATTTATCAATTTAAAATTTTGACCTTCATTGACCTGAACTTACCCTGAAGTCTGCACTTGACATTAACTTCACGTAAATGAAGGCAGGTGGTAAAATGACTATCACTATCTAATTATACGTGGAAAATAACTCATAAAACATGTGTTGCATGACTTTCGTAGCTATTTTGAGCATAGTGACCGTTTGTGACCTGGCCTTCACATTGACCTTGGCCAACAATCTCACTTTAGCTCATGCGGGATGTGTAGCATACCTTTGGCAGCACTTTGGGTGATCATGGTCGTAATCGAAGGCTTTGGATGGAAAGTATGACCCATAAACTCAAATACGGCGATTTTGACCTTTGACCTGACCGTGACCTGACTTTTGACCTGACTTTGAAATTTGTGAGCATGTTTTAGATTTGTCTCATTGAGAGATTTATAATGCCGCCATGCGCCTCTCGCTGCGAGCATTGGTTCGGAATATAACCAGGGGGCGTTTAACGCCTCCCCGTGAATAGCGTTCGGCTGAGACCCCAGTCAATGCCGGGTTAATACACAAGGAGCCAAAGTCTACGCTTTAAAATAATGTCCGGGATTCGCCTCCCAACCAACTGTTGTCTTTCTGGATCCGCCCCTGGCTGTGTACAGAGACAGAGCAATGTCGGGACCGCGGTTGGTTCCGACAGCGGAGACGAAACCACTAAATTAGTGTCGCCTCATTCAGTGTCTGAATCGCCACCGGCACGGCTACGGCCGCCAACAGGTGCCCCGACACTTGGTGACGCACTCAGATATGTCGGCCGTACTCGTAATCGTAGTGAGAACGTAAATGTCAGCGGTAAAATAGTGACCCCACATCTTCCAGCTTAGCGGGAACTTATCTGCCGACAGATTCAAACTACTCAATAGCTCGCGTAGTATGGCACACTTAGCCTCCTTCTCACAAAGTACAGGTACCACGGGACCCCACCATCGACACCCATTGGTGACAGCATGAGTAATGCAACAGCCCCAATCGCGCATCCGTCTCCATTGTCGTGAATATTACAACCCCGTCAATAAATCAAGCAATTACCAGCCGCTGGCCATTATTGCGTGCCTGGGTATCGTGCATCTTCCATTATGTACTCATAATAAACAACGACTAATCCAGCGCGTACGCCCGATAGCTGGTTAGTGGTTGTCAGGGCAACGGCTCCCGGTAAATCAGTCCACCCGCGACAGTTGCTCGTGGGCAGGGGCGGATTTGAGAGCGCTCGTTGGTAAGCGCGGGCCCCTGTACGCATCTCAGCACAAACAGCCGGCATCCAGATAAGATTAAAGGAAGTATACGGGATTTTGCCCAGAATAATTGAGTTACATAGTAAAACGTACTTATAAAGGTGGTAGAAGTCCCACGGTAGCCACATTTTTCTGGAAATGGCCTCCTCTGCACGTAAGGACATTCCAAAGTGCGCGGCGATGCCATCGCGTACTTTCTGCAGGACCGGCTGAGGCAGACCCAGTCATCTATTTTATGCTAATACAAATACCTCACTTATGGCATATTTCCGGTAAAATAAGCAATATTTGAGAGAAGAAGAAAAATTGTTTTGTTCCAACGACAGCAGCAGTTACCTAGTTTTCCCATAAAATTCGATATTTTTCATGAATTTTCATATAGGAAAAATACGTCACCACCAAATTATCAACGCTAAAGGCCAGAGATAGTATAGAGATAGTAGGATAGTATAAAGGCCAGAGATGGTGAATTAAGTAAAACCACAAAAACCACAAAACCTGAATGAACAGTGTGTAGTAATGCAAAGTCCCGTAAGTTTTTAATTGCATAATCATTTTGTGATCCAGTGTAGGACTTGCAGATAATCAAAACTCTAAAATTGATCTTAAGATGAAAGTGGTGGACAGTAGTGCCGATCAAGTACTCGTTATCTGATACAAGTCTCGAAAAACGACCAAGTTTTAACGCTGGTAATTGCCGAAATAATGGACTAAATGAGCATTGAGGTCCCTGTTATATGGCTAAAACGTGTCTTAAGCTCATACAACTGCAAGAGAGTGCATTTCCTTTCAGGACGGAAACCCGTATAATCCCCTTAACAAGGACACCGCACGCGCACGCGCCAGATAAGCCAATGCTATCTCACACAGCCACAGCAGTCGGCAAAACAATTCCGAGTCCGCCGCTTAATTGGTGAGCACCAATTCAGCCTCCGAGTTGGAATTAATTAGGTCGGCCATGTTATGTTCTACCACAGAAGTGCAAATTAGCTGCAGTTCCAATCTGCAGTTCGCACGCGCTGCATTTGTCTCCCACTGGACTGGTGAATTTAAATCGCCATGACATTTAGATGGCCTGCAGACGTCGGTGGGCGACCAGGTTGCGCCGCTCGACCCCGCCTGACAGTTTGACTCAGTTCAAGAAATTGCATGGTGCACATCGTGGTGGTCGCGGCGTCGCCTATGGCAGTAATACTACTAGGACTGGAAGTAGTGCTGTTAAGGTTCACGACTCACGACTTCTCACGACTTCGTGGGTTGCTCACTCGACTGCAATGCCGAGGCTGGAGTATAGAGGCTGGAGTATACAGGCTGGAGCAGTGTTGGATTTTTCATTTCATGACCTGGTCCCAGAGAGTAAAATCCATAGGTGGAGAGTAAAATTGTATTGTCAGGCAAAATAAGATTTTCATTTTTGTTTTCATTATTTTATTTGGAAAGTAAAAAATCCTGATTTGTAATAGATAATAAATCCTTCTGCGGAAAATTGAATTATATGTTAACTATAATGCCAGTAAGATCAGGCGAAAAGCCGGTCGCCGCCGATGCAACCGTTGTTGCCACCGCCTCCGCCGTCGATGCTCCTGCCGCCGTCCTCGGCACCGCCGTCGCCGCCCTCACCAACACAGGCATCCTACTACAGTGCCAGTAAAGTAGGATAGGCGCCCGCGCCCTCTTCCCACCCGGGCCGACCCGGGACCGGTCCCTGACAGATTCTGCCGGGCCGGTCGGCCTGCCGGGCGTGTGGGTCGCCGACCCAGCTGGTCGACGGCTCGCACGCCCGGCCGGTGGCGAGGCGGGCGCCGCTTCGCGAGGATTGGCCGCGGTGAACGCGAGGCGGCGCGGGCGGGGGCCGCCTACAATATTCATACTGAATGTTGAAATGTATGAATGAGTGTCTGTGGTGGTGACAAATATACGGAAAAAAAGATCAGGCGAAAAGAGAGCAACTTTCCTGAACAAATATGAAGAGAGCAAAATTATTTGGACCCAAAAAGTCCAGAGAATGGCCCAAATTCCAAGGCTGGGCTGGAGTACACAAGTTTCAGCTCCTTTCGTGCATCCCAACCAGTGGCCTAGCATTGGGAAATTTGGGTGGAAGGCAATTTTTTTTTAGGATACTATTTTTCCACTCTTTTTCCCAAGTTTTCCTGTTAATTTTCCACTCCTTATTTTAAAATGTATTGGATAATTGGAACCCTGATACTGATTTATCATGACAGCCTTTGGAGGGAAAGACAGGAATAATGAAATTGAATTGACAAAGGTAATAACTAATATTGGTGAGAGGGCTATTGGGTATTTATAAACCAAGTGCATATGCTCTTTGATTGAATTTTCCACTCTTTATGCTTATTTTTAGCAATAATTTTTCCCTCCTCACCTCAGCTCCAAAGCAATCCTAGGACCCTGATTCCAACAAACGGTCGGCGACGCCATTCGCCGAGTGGAAGCCGCAGCAAGCCGTTTGAGGTGGGAGGTAAAGGGTCAAAGGCCATGACCAAGTATCCACACAGTGGGCTCACAGTTTAAAGGAAATGGTTCACCTTGAATTGTTTTTCTCCAAACACGATTATTATATTTTGAAATACAATGTATTGTTATATTGTCAAAAATGGTCATACATCGCGCCGATGCAGGACAGAAGGTCGTAAATGATTAATTGCATTTTACAAAACAATATACATACTCTGAGTCCTCACGTCACGCGAGTGAAATAAATGGCTCAGCCAATTAGATTCAAAAATAGTCGCGTGAAGATAGACTTGCATTACATAAGTGCCAACCGGCGACTCGCTTGCTAGCACAGCATGCAAGCTGATTGGCTGATGCCTCTGCCCAGGCTATCTATCGTAAGGAGACCGCATTATTTCGTAAGCACCGCATTGACCTTCGCCAAAAAGAATCCAATATATTCGGCTAGTCTTTTCGGTCAAGAAAACTTGCATATAGGGGTTTCCCAATACAGACTACAAAACTGCTATCTCAGTTTAAAAAACATGTTGAAGGTGAACTATTTTCTTTAACCCGCGTCGTGCCGGGTTGGGCGTTTAGACGCCCCCCCCCCCCCCCCCCCCCCCCCCAAGGTTTTTCGAGGATAGAAGAAAAAACAGCGGCGCGCAGCGCCGCCGTTTTTGGCACAGCTGTTGAGACATCAATTACCCACATAGTGTGAAATTTTTACATCGGGTCATGTCAGGTCAGGTCACCAGGTTAGGTCACGTGACCCTACCTCCAAAAATGTTTCCGGTCGTACCGCAGCCACAGTTGTTTGCCGATCGATTTCGTACTTACAGGATTTCATAAGGGCAATAGTACCTACAATTCATATATCTCGGTTTTTTATATCGGTGACCTAAGGCCGGGTCAATTTCGTGACCTCCAAATTATAAGTCAATGGGCAAATAATCAAATGCTTCCTATTCTGAGGCTACGAATTATATCAGCCCAATTCCTTCTGGATCATGTTATCATAGGCCATTCTTGAAGTTCCAGTTGCAAATTTTGTTCAGTGACCCCTACAGGGTCAGATGAGGTCATCCGAGGTCACCAACACTTGTTTGCCAATAACTCTCGACAAAATAAAGATAGAGAAGTGAAACTGGCACTAATGCTTGTCTCGTTGAGACACGTCTCCCAATGTGCAATATAACCTAATTGGGTCACCACTTGACCTTGACCTGAGGTAAAATGTATAAGTTGACCTAACCTGGTCATCCTGCATATGATGCGAAGCGCCTTGACGAGACAAACACGATGGCGTCAAAATTATTGCTCTATCTTTATTAGGTAAAAAGATATTTAGATAGAAAACTGTTTTGCTTAAAAATAGCCTTTTTGACATTTGATGAGCTCTGGAGCTTAAACTATTGACCTGAGCTTAAATCTGATGACACCTTGGCAATTATATTTTTGCAAGAGCTTTCCATTGCTTTTTCCGTTTGTTCCTAGCTATCATAGTTCCTGTGATATCTGGGGGTTTCTGGAGCAAAGTCCTAAAACTTGAAAATCTGACCCTTGATGACCTCTGATGACCTCAATATTGACCTGAGAAAAAAACATGCCTGAAATAGTTTCTTAATGCATTGTGACGAGCTTTCAAACGGTGTGTTTGGTTATTGTCTACGTCCCATAGGAGCCGAGTTAGAGGGGGCGTCGAACCCCTCCTGGCACGGCGAAGGTGGCGCCGAGCTTCGGCACGGCGCGGGCTAAGACGGTAATAGTTTGTGAATGCTGCGGACCAAGCTAGCGTTTTGTGAGAAGTGCTTTTAAATGGCACACAGTTCAAAGGCGTTTGTTCTCGTGTCCTTTATCCAAAAACGAATGGTTAAAGCGAACGTTTATCGTTCCGCTGAGCAAGGACTAAATATGGTCAAGCTAGTCATAAGTATCTATAACTTTCAAGACGCGCGAGTTCCTGCGAGCTCGCGTACCACTACCAAAGAAAATGCAAACAGCGGGCGTACGAGATCGGCAATGTCTGGTGGAATCCGCAGCAGCCGGCGGCATACCTGACCGGCCGATGCTCCCGTACATTGCTGTTTTCCTGAACAAACCGGAGGAATGCTACGGACCCGCCGCCGCCGAGCGCCGCTGCGGGCTGGCTTCACGCTCGCCGCTGGTCGCCGCTGCGGGCTGGCTTCACGGTCGCCGCTGGTCGCCGCTGCGGGCTGGATTCACGGTCGCCGCTGGTCGCCGCTGCGGGCTGGCTTCACGGTCGCCGCTGGTCGCCGCTGCGGGCTGGCTTCACGCTCGCCGCTGGTCGCCGCTGCGGGCTGGCTTCACGGTCGCCGCTGGTCGCCGCTGCGGGCTGGCTTCACGGTCGCCGCTGGTCGCCGCTGCGGGCTGGCTTCACGGTCGCCGCTGGTCGCCGCTGCGGGCTGGCTTCACGGTCGCCGCTGGTCGCCGCTGCGAGCTGGCTTCACAGTCGCCGCTGGTCGCCGCTGCGGGCTGGCTTCACGCTCGTCGCTCGTCGCTGGTCGCTGCTGCGGGCTGGCTTCACGGTCGCCGCTGGTCGCCGCTGCGGGCTGGCTTCACGCTCACCGCCGAGCGCCGCTGCGGGCTGGCTTCACGCTCACCGCCGAGCGCCGCTGCGGGCTGGCTTCACGCTCGCCGCTGAGCCACAGGTCAGCGTCATCAGTCATCACCAAACCCGCGCAGTGAAGCGCCGCGGTGAGGCGCCGCGCACAGGTGATATTGGTGGTGGGGAGGGGGGGGGGGGTACAATGCAGGCGGCGCTGAGGGAGCACTGAAGGGGTCATCTGAGGTCATACTGCCCGGCAAGGGTCAGGGTCAGAGGGTCGGGCGTGTACGATGACGCAAGAGACGGAATGACAAATAGCAAGCCGTCTCCGTGTAGTAGTAACTAAGTTACCTTTTACTGCTAGGAGATTTAACAATGTTCAAAAGGAAACAGATTTAAGGGGATTTTAAAGGTGTTCGCCTTCGAATGAAGTCAGCTCGGCGAGCCTATGATTAGCCCGCGCACTGCAGGGGGGTGATTCCCCCCCCCCCCCCCCTCATGTTTTTCTCAGATAGCGAAAAAACGGCGGCGCGCATGCGCGCCGCCTGGTTTTGGCACACCTGTTAGGACATCAATTGCGCACACTAAGAAAAAAATACCTTGGGTCATCTCAGGTCAGGTCACCAGACCAGGTCAAGTGACCCCACCTCCAAAAACGTTTGCTGTTGTGCCAAAGCCAGAGTTTCTCACCGATCAGTTTGAAACTTACAGGGTGTCATGAGGGCATAAGTACTTACAATTCGTATATCTCGGAATTTTGATATCGGTGACCAGGTCAATTTCGTCACCTCTCCATAATAAGTCAAAAGGGAAATATTAAAATGCTTCCCATTTCAGGATATACATGATATTAGTCCAATTACTTCTGGATCATGTTATTATAGGATGTTCTTGATGATCCAAGTGCAAGTTTTACATCACTTACGAGTTCACCATCACTTGTTTGTCAATAACTCGCGACATATTGAAGATAGAAGTAAAACCGACAGAAATGTGGTTGTCTCGTCGAGACACGTGTCCCTATATGCAACATGACCTACTTGGGTCTTGACCTAAAGTCAAGGTCACGTGACCTGTGTTCATTTTTTTAAAGTTACTTAACAAGGTCACCATGTATATTATTCAAAGCGCCTTGACGAGACAAAGACAATGGCGTAAACAGTTTTCCATTAGCTTGGTTATGTAAAAAGTTATTGGCAAAAAACGGTTTTGCAGAAAGCAACATTTTTCACTTTTTTACCTCTGGAGCTTCAAATATTGACATTAGATCAAATTTGAGAACACCTTGTCGATTGCAAATTTAAATGGCTGGCGATCGATTTTTCCCGTTTGTTTCTAGCTAGCATAGTCTCCGAGATATATGGGAATATCTGGAGCGAAGTCCTAAAACAGGAGAGAAAAACAAACTGGAAAATTTCACCTTTGATGACCTCTGGTGACCTCAATTGTGACCTGACCTAAACAAAATACTGAAATACTTTCGATAGAACTTGTATCAAGCTATCAAATCCCGTGTTCCGCTTGTCGCTGCTTAGGGTAGTTTTCGAAATCTCACGGGGGGGCGGAAATCACCCCTCCCCCTGCAGTTCGTGTTCGGCGCAAACCCCCTGCAGTGCGCGGGTTAGTACCTGGCACCTGCAGCGTTACCTGAGAGTTGAGTAAGTAAATTGTAATGCCGTAACCGTTTCAAATCAGACAAAGCACAATTTGATGTCAATAATACTACTCATTCATCTCATCCAACTGCAAGAGTCAAATGGGCGAGGTTTCGGAAGTTTTCTGGTGTCCAGTGGCGGATCCAGGATTCGGTCAAGGAGGGGGCCACGTAGCAAGGTCCTTGGTGGGGCCCCTTCAGGCATAAGTAGAGGTCAGAGTGGGCCCTACGGCGACCAGGGTGGGCCCTAACTGAGACCAGAGCGGGTTCTCTGGAGGCCAGAGTAGAAGTCAGAGTGGGCCCTCTGGAAGTCAGTGGGCAAATGTATTTGCAATTTGTTTGAAACGGAGTGAAATTCGTTTCGAGTCACTTCGATCGGCTATGGGGGAGGGGGGCCTCGGGCTATTGGGCATCTTCGAGGCTCAAGGGGGGGGGGGGGGCATAGCCCATCATCCATCATCCCCCCCCCCCCTCTGGATCACTCACTGCTGGTGTCAAAATTTGATGAATTAAAAACGCTGCGTTGATATATCGCCGTGTGTGCGCCAACTCGTCTTCGCGTACTGTGAGAGGAGCGAAATATAAAAAAAAAATCAAGGCGAAGCCAAAAGAAAAGCGCGACAAGAGAGAAAAGACGCTTGGCGTTCGGCTAACCCAAATGAACCCGACCTGGCCCCTATCTAAACATGGAGTCGGTCCAGAAGCGTGTCTCGATGGCGGTTCACCTCTGCTGGCAACGTTCGCCGTGTGTATGCAGGCGGTTACACAATTTACGACCCAGCACTTCGGCCGCCCGCTGAGCCAGTGCTCAACATTTACACCGCGCCGAACGCCAGGAGCCCAGGTAAACGACTCAGACTCTGCCCAGGCACAAACAGTCCCGGTTTGCCGCCCCCGCCACCTGTGGCCGTTGACAAACATACGGCGCCCCTGGTGGCGCCATTAGTCAGATCCTCCAGTATTCAGCCGACTCCCTGCTTCTCCACCCCTCCCACTCCTCTATGACCCTGACGTGCCCAGTGCCCACATACCTGGTCTGGCAGCGTCGACCAACGACCTCAAGCCAAACACACAGCCCACATCACACCCGCATCGGTCCCCCTCCCCCACCCTCTCCCGCTGCCCGCTGCCCGCTGCCCGCAGCCAGCACCGCACAGCCCACCCTCTGTGCTCCACCACCATCACCGATGGCCTCGATTTCCTGCAGGCGCCCGCGCTCCGGGCGGGCGGGCGGGGGTCGGCCGGGTCAGCCGGGTCAGGGGAGGTCACCGGGGTCACCGGGGGGGGGGGGGGGGGGCAGGGACGGTGGGGAACGTGCTACAGTCACTGCTGAGTGGAGGGCGAGCACGTCCGAATCCGAGCGGCCCGCCGTCACGTAGTGCCACAAACACCACACGGTCATGAAACCTGTCGGAACGCCTCTTCCGCCGCCAACAAAACCTCGCAAACGTCCACCCCGCTCCCGACTGGGTCACGTACCCTAGTTCCAAGGAAATACACGAGCGGGGGGCACGCCAACCTTACCTTAGTTACTGAGCGGGGGGCACGCCACGAGCGGGGGGAGGGGGCACGCCAACCCGCTCGGTCGCTGACCCAGGCATCAAGAGACACGCCTATGCAGCAGCATGCTTCCGCACCGATGAGTTACTGAGCCAAACGAGTGGCAGTCCCAGACTCACGGTCCGACCCAGCCACAGACTGAACTGAGTCGCAGACTGCTGCAGTCTACTCCGGCTGGGCGGAGCGATACGCCGCCGTGCCAGCAGGTGTTGGAGCCGTGTTTAGAGTGATGATGATGATGATGATGATTGGGGTTAAAGGGAATGGTTCACCTTTGTATTGGTTTTGAACTGAGATAGTTATTATCTCTGGCCGTTATTGAAATGTAAAAAATACTAAGGTAATTTTCCCCAAAACTTATCCAGGAAAAACATGGGGGCACCATCCGCGTAACGCTTTTATCATCTTACTAATTTGAAGTTGGACCTAATTTGAGGGTGGGTATCGCCTGCCATTTTTGTATCCTGAGTGCGCCTCTGCCCCCAAAATATGTACAATCCCAGTATCTATGATGCATATTGCATTGAAATTGTTTCTGACGCATTTATTGCACTGCAAACCACGAAGGAAGTATGCGACGCAAAACCGCATTCGTAACACCCTCTCCAAAAAAGGAGCCTGGAACTGCCTCTGCTGGACCGATTTTTTTTTTAATGACACAACACGCGCCATTCAATTTTGGGAAAAGTCACCAAGTTTCAGGACGCTAGGCCTAACGGATTATGAGCCTAAACAAACGCTATCCTTTGTATTGGTTTTGAACTAAGATAGCCATTATCTTTAGCCGTTATTGAAATGTCGAAAATACTAAGGTCATTTCCCCCCAAACTTAGCCGTTAAGCAATTTAATTTCCCATTTTCAAAATGGAGTCTAGGCTAGTGCAGCCGCTGATTGGCTGACAGCCACTTTGTCAGCCAATCCCAGTTTGTCAGCCAATCAGCGGCGGTCTGTAGCTCAATAATGACGTCGATCATCCCAAATTTAGAACCTTAACTTGTATAAAGTTAAATGACTTTCGAGAGATAAAAATATCACCATCGTTTTCAGCAGCACTTGCTTCATATTTTCGACTACAACCAGCGTATATTTGACAACTTTCAGAAAGGTGAAACATTCCCTTTAAAGGGACATTGCCACCCATTGCCACCTCGCAGGCCAATATGGAGTTTTTGGTGTATCGGTCGATTAAGCGTGGCCAATTACACCTGCAAAATTTGGTTCCCGAAACTCCACCCATTAGATCAAAAAATACATTTGCACCACTCATGCTTGCCAAGCATTCGTAAAATTGGAGTCGCCACATCACTATTTAGAATCACTTCTTTGCGGACTGTTACTTTCTTTTGAATGTTGCAAACTCAACATCACCATTTCGTCAGTGACTATTGAGGTCACTTTAGTGACCTATACCTTATAACACATATAGACTTTTCAAGATAAAGTATCGGCGAATTCGTACGCTTCGGCTTTAGGCGGGCGCCAATACCACAGCCAAACTGGATGAGAGCGGTCATCATGAATCTAGTACTGAGCACAGCTGGGACCAACGTTTTGGAGTCAGAAATAAATACAAAATGTTTTGCCGATACACTGCTTTAGGTGCTGCATGAGCAAGTTTGAGCTTGAGCATACATGATTGCTGATCCCCACCATTCATTTAAGTTGCTTTTTTAGAAATCCTCCGGAGGTGGCAATATCCCTTTAAGGGCGTCGCAACAAGGAGCTGTTCGAGCCCGTCGTTCAGAGCCTCAATAGTCAGGACCATGACGCACGACATTGGAGCCTGGAGGGACGCGGCGACGAGGGGGGACTGCCGGTGGCTGGAGGAATATTGTATATATTTGAGGTATCAAGCCATTGAGCCATTGAATTAATTCCTGTAAAATATAAAATGGATCACCAGTATTGAAAGTTCCTGTGCCCATGTCCCGTTGTATCTCGTTCCGTTCCGTTCCGGTCACATCCCACCCGTGTCCCGGACCACTCCCCGCGTGTGCTGACCAGAGCTGCAGCTCAGGTGGGCACTGGGCAGCAGCGGCCGGCAGCTCAGTCGGCCGGATGCTGGCGATCGATGAGCGCGCCGCGCGTCCCTCTCGGTGCCGCTCCGCTCCGGTCGCTCCGGTCGCTCCGGCGTACACAAAGACCGACCTGCATCGACCGCTGCCGCTGTCGCTGCCGCCAACGCCGCGGCCACGGGCGGCCCACGTCGCCGACGACGGGCACCTGTTGCAGCGGTGGCGTGCTGAACAGCTGGGCTGGCTGGCTGGGGGCCTGCCGCCGGCCCACCACGGCTGGCACACTCCCTTTAAAGGCAGTGTGCCTACTCACATCGCTTATTTGGGGTTGTTGACACTGCTCTGTAGAACATCATTTTCTGAATTGACCCATGACTTCGTTTCTCCAGATTCGCCCTAGTTTCTGAGATATTCCAAAGACTCCAGGAACTTGCTGGGAGCAAAAAGTTATCGGGTAGACTCCAGAGGGCTTCCGCTACTAGAAACACTGCAACTATCGATTTAACTGCTAGCATATTGTTAGCGTCGGTCAATAGCAATTCAACAAAACAGCTCATGCACGCTGACAGCAGCAGCCGAACAGAAACTGGACGGCCATCATGTTTTTCGATGATGGCCGATGGCCATTTTTTAAGAAGTTATCAATTTAGAGCTACGAAACTTGCACATAATAAAGTTCATAGTGGCAAGAACGTGCTGTGCCAGACTTGTCTTTCTATCTTGCATGATGTGACCGTAATTGTATTGTCTTATGTGCGTCGTTTTACATAACATCACCATAGTGACGATCGTTGTATAGATATCGAAACAAAAAAATAAGCAAAAACCAATATAAGTGAGAATTCAACTAAAGGGGTTCCAGATGTGAATTTCATCATATACAACAATCAAACCAATAGTTACTTACCGTATGAAAAAAA
>JAXIVJ010004183.1:0-2500 GCA_036785665.1 Chirona hameri | reverse complement strand
CATATATATACACATATATATACACATTATATACACATTATATATACACATATATATACACATATATATACACATATAAATACACATATATATACACATTATATACACATATATATACACATATATATAACATTATATATACACATATATATACACATTATAATACACATATATATACACATATATATACACATATATACACATATATATACACATATATATACACATATATATACACATATATATACACATATATATACACATATATATACACATATATATACACATATATATACACATATATATACACATATATATACACATATATATACACATATATATACACATATATATACACCATATATACACATATATATACACATATATATACACATATATATACACATATATATACACATATATACACATATAGACACATATATATACACATATATATACACATATACACATATATACACATATATATACACATATATATATCACATATATATATACACATATATATACACATATATATACACATATATATACACATATATAATACACATATATATACACATATATATACACATATAATACACATATATATACACATATATATACACATATATATACACATATATATACACAATATATTACACATATATATATACATATATATATAACATATATATACACATATATATTACATATTATATACATATATATATACATATATATATACATATATATATACATATATATATACATATATATATACATATATATATACATATATATATACATATATATATACATATATATATACATATATATATACATATATATATACATATATATATACATATATATATACATATATATATACATATATATAACATATATATATACATATATATATACATATATATATACATATATATATACATATATATATACAATATAGATACATATATATATACATATATTATATACATATATATATACAATATATATTACATATATATATACATATATATATACATATATATATACATATATATATACATATATATATACATATATATATACATATATATATACATATATATATACATATATATATACAATATCTATACATATATATATACATATATATATACATATATATATACATATATATATACATATATATATACATATATATATACATATATATATACATATATATACATATATATATACATATATATATACATATATATATACATATATATATACATATATATATACATATATATACTATATATACATATATATACATATATATACATATATATATACATATATATACATAATATATACATTATATATACATATATATACATATATATACATATATATACATATATATACATATATATACATATATATACATATATATAACATATATATACATATAATACATATATATACATATATATACATATATATACATATATATACATATATAATACATATATATACATATATATACATATATATACATATATATACATATATATACATATATATACATATATATACATATATATACATATATATACATATATATACATATATAACATATATATACATATATATACATATATATACATATATATACATATATACATATATATACATAATATACATATATATACATATATATACATATATATATACATATATATACATATATATACATATATATACATATATATACATATATATACATATATATACATATATATACATATATATACATATATATACATATATATACATATATATACATATATATACATATATATACATATATATACATATATATACATAATATATACATATATATACATATATATACATATATATACATATATATACATATATATACATATATATAACATATATATACATATATATACATATATATACATATATATACATATATATACAGTATATATACATATATAATACATATATATACATATATATACATATATATACAACTATATAAATACTACATATATATACATATATATACATATATAATACATATATATACATATATATAATATATATACATATATATATATATATATATATATAATATATGTACATTATATATACATATATATACATATATATACATATATATACATATAATATATTATATATATGTATATATATATATATATATATAGTACATATAATACATATATATACATATATATACATATATATACATATATATACATATATATACATATATATACATATATATATTATAATATATGTATATATATGTATATATAGTACTATATATTACTATATATAATATGTATATATATATACATATATATGTATATATATTTATATATATACATATATATACATATATAATAACATATATATATCATATATATATATATATATTATTATGTATATATACATATAT
>JAXIVJ010004182.1:0-85754 GCA_036785665.1 Chirona hameri | reverse complement strand
GTGAATGATATGCAGTATGACCTCTTTCTAACGTTTGGTGACCTTCACCTAAGGTCAATGTCAAGGTTCAAGTTTAGGTTTCCAATTGTGGCCTTGTGGCGATGTTATATATCTTAAACTTGTCTTGTTGCGAGGAATTCGATTGTGCTTAAATACGCCTGATCGTCAATGCAACATTTAAATTCATTTGAATTTGAATGTCGAATAGTAACTTCATAACTTCCTTCTCGGTGTAAAGAAAGACCCAAAATGTCTCAGTTTGCTTTATAATCATCACGATCGCGCAATTAGTTTTATACAATGAATTCCTATCTTCAAGACAGTTACAAAGATATTTAACATCGCCGTGTAGGTCAAATTTGGAAAGGTGGCTGCGCTCGTGACCTTGACCTTAGGTCAAGGTCATCAAATGTCAGAAAGACGTCATGCTGCACAAACATCAAAGCGTCTTGATGATAACAGCAAAATGACGTTTACCGTGCTCTTCTAACTTTATTCAGTCAAAAGGTATTAGCGAATAAATCATTTGTATATAGAATTGCACGTAAAATTACAAAATTTTAGATGTTTGAAGGGCAAATATCCATTAATTTTATTTTTGCACTTAATTGATACGTCCTTACACGTAAGAATAGCATAGCAAAACAAATTAACAAAAGTCCGCAAAAGGGGAAAAAAATGGAGGGTACCTTTTAGGTCATATGAAGGCCCCTGGGATCCGGAAGGCCCCAATGAAATTAGCCCCCCCCCCCCGCCCCCGATATTGGGAGGCTGGATCCGCCAGTGTGCTGGATCCGCCAGTGTCTAAATATATGTTTATATTATCAAAAATGGAATCATTCAACTAACAAAACTTTAGATAACCACATGAGTTTGTGATCCCGTATCATTTTCGCAAACAGCTATTTTTAGAACCACCCTTCTGGCGGCCGTCTCACAACGTGCTACAATACGGCCGCCAGTGAACGTAACCGGCGCGCAGAGACATCTGGCGGATTAGTTTCCACACTACCCCATTTCACTTTCGCTTCTGAGAGAGGTGTATTATACCTTTGAGCCAGCACTTTGTGCGATAATAGTCGCAATCCAAGGCTTTGGATGGAAAGTATGGCCCATAAACTCAAATACCTCAATTTTGACATTTGACCTGACCGTGATCTGACATGTGACCTTATTTGGAAAATATCGCACATGCTTTAGATGCATCTTATTGAGAGCTTTCGATTGTCGCCTTGCGCGTCTCGCTGCGGTTACTGGTTCCGCAGATAACTAGGTGGGGGGGGGGGGGGGGATCTGCAACCCCCAGCGGGCGTGTTCGTCTGAATACCCCAGCGGGGCGCGGGTTAAGTAAATAGGTTCAGTAAAAAAAATCACATTTCCCAATTTTCTTCTTTTTGTACCTAATGGATTTATTTCCAGATATGTGCCGAGCAGGTATGAAATAAACTATTAATATTATTATTTCTGCAGTGGTAACCTACCACTGCAGAACACAGGCGGATCTAGGGGGGGCAGAACACAGGCGGATCCAGGGGGGGGGGGTCACAGGCGGATCTAGGGGGGGGTCATTAGGGGCATTCAATACATGTATGCTCCACGTGCGTTCTTGCATTGGCTGTAAGAAGGGATAATTAAGGAAAAACTCTTCCCCCACGGTTAACGACTCTTTCGCGCTGAGGACCCGACGGCACGCACCCCCCCCCCCCCCCCCCCCCCCCCCCCCCCCCCCCCCCCCTCACACCCGGTCAACGACTTTTATACTCACGATGCCATCCCTCCCCCCCCCCCCCCCCAGTGAACAACTCTTCGCACTGACGACCCGACGCCCCTCCCCTCCACTCCGGTACGGTCAACAACTTTCGCTGATGAAACGGAGCGAAATTGTAGCCCCCCCAAACTTGAACCCTAGATCCGCCAGTGAAGCTAGGCATGTTGTGGACCACAGAAACGACGCCACCGAAGTGGGTGGGGGCAGCGGGAGACGGATTACAACCGGAAGATGTTAGGGGATCTATAGGACAGGCAACTCTAATTGAGGACAAGCTCTAATAGTGACCAGCTCTAATGAGGCCCCTAAAAAGACAACCGAGGCAAACTCCGTCTCCAGAGAGGTCCTATAAAACCCCTACGCCCACAGGCTCCGAGCTGACGCAGCTCTACAGAGAGGTCCTATAAAACCCCCACGCCCCACAGGCACCGAGCTGACGCAGCTCTACTGACGCAGCTCTACAGAGAGGTCCTATAAAACCCCCACGCCCCACAGGCTCCGAGCTGACGCAGCTCTACAGAGAGGTCCTATAAAACCCCCACGCCCCACAGGCTCCGAGCTGACGCAGCTCTACAGAGAGGTCCTATAAAAACCCCACGCCCCACAGGCTCCGAGCTGACGCAGCTCTACAGAGAGGTCCTATAAAATCCCCACGCCCCACAGGCTCCGAGCTGACACAGCTCTACAGAGATGACCGTTCCGAGACAAGCTCTAAGGAGAAACACAAAAAGACAACCGGGAAAAGCTTCTAAGATACTCCTAAAAAGGACAACCGAGACAGTCCCCCTGGATGCCCCTGCGACCATAACCGGGGAAAGCTCACGTCATCAAATCGCCACATCAAATACCTACCAGCACAAAATCTACCAGCACTTTCTCGTCCATGAGCGATTATCCTCTTGCGTGGGCGCCGTATGACGCTGCTGTTAGAGCGCACGCAAAACAAATTACTCCTATGGTTATCATCTGAACATCTCTTCAGTCATCCCCCGGAGGCGTGTCAGTCTGCTGTATCGCAGGAGGCTGTCGGCTAGCGGCAGCAGAGCACCTGGCGACGGTCAGGTGACCGGGTGGCTCCCGTCCCCGCTGCCGGCACATCACCACGGTCACATATTACCATCTCTCACACATCCGTGATACTACTCCCTCCCCTCCCCTCCCTCCCTCCTCCGGCGCCATGTGACCTTCGTTGTCGGAGCGCCTAAAACTCCAATCATCATTATCATCCCTCCCTCCCTCTCTCCCCTCCCTCGCTCCTCGCTCCTCGCTCCTCACTCCTCACTCCTCACTCCTCACTCCTCACTCCTCACTCCTCACTCCTCACTCCTCACTCCTCACTCCTCACTCCTCACTCCTCACTCCTCGTTCCTCGCTCCTCGCTCTCGCTCCTCGCTCTCGCTCCTCGCTCCTCACTCCTCACTCCTCACTCCTCACTCCTCACTCCTCACTCCTCACACCTCGCTCCTCACTCCTCACTCCTCACTCCTCACTCCTCACTCCTCACTCCTCACTCCTCACTCCTCACTCCTCACTCCTCGCTCCTCGCTCCTCACTCCTCACTCCTCACTCCTCGCTCCTCGCTCCTCGCTCCTCGCTCCTCGCTCCTCGCTCCTCGCTCCTCACTCCTCGTTCTACGCGGCCGCTGTCGCCGGAAGACGATCGAATGGGCCGATACGAGCCGCGATAAACAGACCGCCTGCAGTGTTTGCGTGCGAGGGAGCGGCTCTCGAGTGGCCGTCTCGCTGCAGGGAGCACTGGAGGGCGCTGGGTCGCTCCCGTCCCGGCTCCAACACGCGTGACCTGCCGTCCCTCTCAGGTGAGACGCCGAGCTCCGAGACGCCGAGCTCCGAGACGGCCGCCTCGTCTCGCCAGTCGCTCTCGAGTCACGGGAGAGAAGAGAGCGAGTCACCGGGTCATCGGTCACGTGACTCGATATTGAACCCGTTTGAGAAGAACTCGACACGGATCGGTGTTAGTGAATCCTAACGGTGACTGCTAATTTTTTGGCGTGACGGACTGGGACTTGTTTCTATCCAGACCGCCAAGCGTTAGAGGTTTATCGCCGCGGCGTTTGGCGTTTCTAGGTCGGTCTCTACTGGCGAGCGGAGCCGGAGCGGAGCGGTGAGCAATCGGTCCACTAATCACTGGAAAACTGTCGCAAATCGCTCCTCCTTGATCAGTGACGAAACCTGCGTGGTGGCCAGCCGTCGCGAAGCGCCGATGGCGGTCACAGGCGCGTCCTTGGCGGAGAAGTCAGCGCTCAAGTGGCCGCGCGATCTGAAGAGGTTTTCAGTCAGTCCGGAGACGGTGGCTGACGAGTGTGCCCGCGAGTGACCGTCTGTCCCAGATGTCTGAGCTCGGCCGCCGCAGACACACGTGCACACAGAGATCCGTCTCTCTTGCGGTCACTGGAAAGGTGCGGGCAAGTCTCGCTGGACTGTTTGGACCTGCTGCGATCCGCCGTATCTGCTCTCTGTGCTGACGTGAGTGATTAGGTGCTGGATTAGGTGATTAGGTGCTGTTTGAGTGTCATCGGCAGGGCCTGCAGAGCGGCGGCGGACACGGTGACGAGGCTGACCTGACCTGACCTGACCTGAGGTCAGTGGGATGGCGTCTGGAGCATCACCCGGCGCAGGAGGAACAGGAGGAGGAAGAGGAGCGGGAGGACTGCCGCGTGTGATCCTGGAGAGGACGGGGGAGGACGAGTGGCCGGCGTCGGGAGAACGTCTGGACCACCGGCGGAGGTCCATCTCACTGCCGGCCTGGACACCGTCACCGTCACCCAGCCGCGGGTTAGTGAAGCACGGAGTTCTGGTGAATGGGTAAACCGGGATCCCGTGGGTCGTGGATTAGTGAGGCACTGTTTCTCGTGAATGGGTACCGGCAGGGGTGTAGTTCTTATTCAGTTGGGGGCAGGGGCGGAACTTTATATCTCTTTGGGAGGGCCCGAGCCCCCCCCCCCCCCCCCAATGCTGAGCTGATCCCCCCCCCCCCCAACAGTGCTCCAGGCCCCCCCCCCCCCCAATGTTTTCAAAAATGTGAGCCCCTCTAAAATTTCAAGGACTACCCGTACAGATTGTTGTTTTGAATTTTGCGTATTTCATCATATCAATATGCAGGGTCCTAGGATTACTTTGGAGCTTAGGTGCGGAATGGAAAATTATGGCTAAAAATAAGCATAAAGAGTGGAAAATGCAACCAAAAGCCATTGTATTCGGCTTTACCAGTGTCCAATTATCCGCTGACCAGAATTAGTTATTACCTATGCCAATTTTGATATGTCTTTCCCTGTCTTGTCCTATCATTACATCCATAAATCAGTATGGAGTTCAAATTATCCAATACATTTTAGAATAAGGAGTGGAAAATTAAGAGGAAAACATGGGGAAAAGAGTGGAAAAATAGTATCCATAGGGTGTCATTTTCCGCCAAAATTTCCCAATGCCAGAACACTGTCAAGATGTGATACCATCTCGAGTATTCCATCTTACAAGTATACGAGCATTGTGATTCCATCTGCGACTGCTTTTCGATTATTATATGGGTAAGTTGGTAGCATGGATTCTCTTCTGCTAACAAGTCTGTAGATACAAGGTTCAAGCGTTCAGATTAGTGAATAGCGGAGGGGAGCATGACGAATTAGCGATCGGAGTGCTCTATTTAAAGGGAGTGTGCCTACTGTTTTGAACTGTCAAAATTATTTTTCCTACGATAAGTAGCTATTGTTGTGATGGTTGGATACGATGAAATTCACATCTGGAGCCCCTTTAGTTGAATTTTCACCTATATTGTTTTCGATTATTTTTCGTTTCGATATCGAAAAAACTATTCCCACTACGGTGAAGGTAAACAGAGGTAACAAATTGATACGTGAACGACGCACCTAAGACAAGCATGATGCATGCAAGCATGATGGCCGCCCAGGCTCTGTTGTTCGGCAGCTGCTATCAGCGCACACGAGCTGTTTGTTCGAATTGCTATTGGCCGGCGATAACGATATGCTAGCAGCGTAATCGATAGTTGCAATGCTTTTAGTAGTGGGAAGCCATCTGGAGTCTACCCGATAACTTTTTGCTCCCAAGCAAATTCTTGGAGTCTTTGAATATCTCAGCAACTAGGGTGAATCTGGAGAAATGATGTAGTGGTTCAATTCAGAAAATTGTGTTCTATAGACCAGTGTCAATAACCCCAACTAAGCGATGTGAGTAGGCACACTCCCTTTAAATGGCGTTCAATAGAATTTGTTGTAAATTTGATAGTTTATGCAGCCTTTTTGGCTCCCTGGTATTGCAATATCCTAAATATCTAACATCCGTGCTAAAATAATAGTTTGATCCGGAGAACGTCGAGGGGATCAAGCCATCAAAGGGCATCGGGTCATCGCGGCCAGGGGGCCTAGGGGTCCATGTCTCTTCCAGGAGGTTAACCGAGGTTGGCCTGAGTGGGTCCTTGGTTGACCTGACGAGCCCTCGGTCAGCCTGAGCGAGCCTTGTTGGGCCTGGAGGGGAGCTCGGTCGACCTGAAGTGGCACGCCGTCGACTTGAAGGAGTCATTCGTCCATCCGTGGGGGTTCCAGTCGGCCTAAGGAGCCATTGTTTGGCCTGAGGGTTCCCCTGCCGGCCTGAGGGGGGACCTCAGTCGGCCTGATCGGCCTGAGGGCCCTCGGCCGACTAGGGGGGGGGGGGGGGGGGGCTCGGTGTACTTGATCGAACCTCGGCCGGCTTGGCAAGCCGGCCCTTCGTCGGCCTGAGGGGTGTCCAGTCGGACTGACGAGCTCTTCTTCGGCCTAAGGGGGCCTCTGTCAGCCTGGAGGGGTCCTCGGTCGGCCTGGATGGAAGCTCGGTTGGCCTGATGGGCCCTCGGTCGACTTTAGGGGCCCTCGGTCGACTTTAGGGGCCCTCGATCGACTTGAGGGAACTTCGGCCGGGTCGAGGGGACCCTTGGTTGGCCTGAGGAGCTTTTGGTTCGGCCTGAGGGTCTCTTTGTCCGCCTGAGGGACCCTTTATCGGCTTGAGGGGACCTCAGTCGGTCTGAGTGGCCCTCGGTATGCCTGAGGGGACCTCGGTCCGCGTGAGGGGACCCTGAGTGGGCCTGAGGACCCTCGCTTGGTCTGAGGGGCCCTCGGTCAGCTTGAGGGGCCCTCTGTTGGCCTGTGGAACCCTCGGTCGTCCTGAGTGGCTCTCGTTTGGTCTAAGGGGATCTCAGTCAGCTTGAAGGGGCTTTTCGGTCTGAGGGGTCCTTGGTCGGCCTGAATGGGTCATCGTCTGCCTGATTGGTCCTCTGACGGCTTTAGGGGGCTCTCGGTCGCCTTGAAGGGCCCTCAGTTGGCTTAGTCGACTTGAGAAGACCCTTTTTAGGCCTAAGGTGCCTTCGGTCCGTTTGAGGTGATTTTTCGACCTGAGGGGCCTTCGGTCAGCTTGAGGAGGCCTTCGGTTGGCCTGAGGGGCCCTTAGTCGGCCTGAGTGGCATTCTGTCGGCCTATAGGGGTTCCTAGTGTGCCTGTGAGCTCTTTTTCGGCCTTAAGGGGCTCTCGGTCGACTTGAGAGGCCCTTGGTCGGCTTGAGGGGGCCCTTGGTTAGCCTGAAGGAGAACTCAGTCGCCTGAGGGGACCATTGGTCGGCTCGAGTGGCTCTGGAGTCTTGGCAGGCCTGAGCGGGCCCCAGGCTGGTCTTAGAGGGCCATTGTCTAGACCGGAAAGAACCCGGCGGTCTGAGAGGGGCCTCAGTTGGTTTGAGACAGTATCTTCCAGGCCTTAGTGCCTTAGGCTCCTTGTCGTTCTGAAATTACCTTTGTCAGGCCTGAGAGGGCCCTGTGCATGTCTGAGAGATCTGTTTACCAGTTTGAAAGGACACTTAATCGTCCAGAGGGGGAGGCGCTTTTCAGGCCTAAGAGAGCCCTAAGTCCCTAAGAGAGGACCCTCCACTTCTTTGAGAGGATTATCGGTCGACCAGAGATGACCACCGTCTGATCTGAGAGGGCCTTACGCTTGTCTAAGAGGGCCATTGTCAGACCTAAGAGGGCCCTGTGCAAGTCTGAGAAAGCTCTCGGTCATTCTGGAGAGCCCTTAAACGGGTTGAGAGAGCCATGTCGGTCGGAAGCAGTCTTGAAGACTCGGACTCGCAATCTGAGTCTATTGGAATAGGTGATTTTTGCCGGAGTCGGAGTCAGTTAATTTTTGCCGACTCCGGCTGACATGTGAAAATTATGTATGAGGAACGTGTTTTTCAGATGCATTTTTAATTGGCCACCAATAGCGATAATTTTCCATTTAACGGCTTCGAAATTGTGTTGCTGTCCTTGTCAGCTTTTACCTATCAATTTCAGTTAACTAGTAATTTGTCAATTTTATGGGCTGAAAGAAGGAAATTGGAGATTTTTTTGGGGGGTATTTTTCCTGTATGAAACGGAAAAAATGGTTCCATAATTGTAATAATTGTAATAGTTTTATAATAAGTATATTATATAATAATTATACACTATATATACATATAACTATAGTATTGGACATATATATATATAGTATTGGATATTGAGTAAGTCAACTTGCCCTTTCGGCCGTTGGGCCCCCCCCCCCCCCCCCCCCAACCGATTTCATAAAGTTCCACCACTGGTTGGGGGGCTTCAGCCCCCCCCCCCAACTTTGACGAAGAAGTGGGTCAAATCCGGGGAGAAATCTGCATTTTGTGGATTTTGATGGTACTTTAAGCGATTTTTTCAAGCTCAGACCCCCAAACTTGTCTGGAGAAGCTACGCCCCTGGGTACCGGGGATTCCGTTAGACTGCGCGTTAGTGAGGCACGGGTCGGCCGAGAAGGGCACCGGGAATCTGTTCATGAACAGGTGCGCAGATGGCGCATTTGGTCTTACTTCCGTTACTTTCTAATAGTTGACTGGAGCGATGGGTCATCCAAAAGTCACGTCTAAATCATGAATGAACGGAGAGAGGAACCTTCTGTGGAATGTGGCTGGAAATGTGGTTAGTAATCCTCAGGCACCAAAGCTGACATGGGAGCAGCCTAACCGAAACGATGATTGGCCCAATTCATGCAACGTTTTTATGGACGGAAATACCTATTATTTGAGTAAAAATTACCATAACACTCATCTCTAGTATTGCATAACACTAATACTGGGCAGCGAGAAGCTAACTGAATAAAGTATCCTGATTTTGTAACAGTGCAAATGTGCGGAACTATATCGTTGGTACGTTACGTTAGCAGCAATATACGTTACGGCGTAACGTATTGCATGGCTGGTGGAAATTTGCGGAAATAAATTCGTAGTTTCAGAACGGTAAAACTTCGAGAAAAAAAATACCACCATGTACTTAATTGTTGACGGCAATTACATGCCAGCATACAAAGACATTACTGTATAGTACATACCTACCTATACTTAGGCATGCAGTGGGGTGCAATGGCGTCTCCACTTTCCGAAAGTTTGTGGGACGTAGGCATTTTGAAGACGATTATTTCCATGCAACGCCCATATAGGCGTAATGTTAAGTGGTAACATCCCCAAAACAGTATTTTTTCTCTCCAGAGACGCTGTACCGCACTACACCTTTCCGAAGACATACTGTACCGCACTACACATTTCCGAAGACATACTGTACCGCACTACACGTTTCCAAAGACATGTTGTACCGCACTACACCTTTCCGAAGACATGCTGTACCGCACTACACCTTTCCGAAGACATACTGTAACGCACTACACGTTTCCGAAGACATACTGTACCGCACTACACGTTTCCGAAGACATGCTGTACCGCACTACACGTTTCCGAAGACATGCTGTACCGCACTACACGTTTCCGAAGACATGCTGTACCGCACTACACGTTTCCGAAGACATACTGTACCGCACTACACGTTTCCGAAGACATGCTGTACCGCACAACCCTGAATGCGTTTGCTCCTGAAAGACGCGCCCATGAACACCACGCTCGAATATTCCCGCTTTGTATTGCCTGACTAAGTGTACGGGGTCGGCTCCATCCATCTACCTCCCCTTACCGACTTACACGAGACTTACCACCCGTCCCGTCTTCTTTCCCTGAACGACTTACACGGTTACCACGAGACAGTTCAGTGGCATTGTGTATCAATTGTATCCGCCATGTATATATCTATCCGCCATTATATAATTGTATAATATATATATATATATATATATATAATTGTATATATTGTATAATTGTATCCGCCATTAGATATGGATACATGGGCGGATCCAGGGGGGCAAAGGGGCAATGCATCCCCCTCCCCCCCTCGCCTCCCAGGTCCTGAAACTATTATCTCCCCCCCTCCCAACGGTCGGACGTACAGCTGTAAAAATTGCCTATGCAGCAGTCAAAATCCAGCTATCCACAGTGAAAAACTTGAAAATTTCGCGCCGCTTCGCGGCATGACACAAAATGCGCAATTGCATATACAAATTTGGAAAATGGACAAATGAATGCATTAAGTGTCTAGCAGAGGCTCCCCTTGGCGGTACCTAATTGCTAGCCCCAGGGCCCACTCCCTTCATAAAATATTAACTTTCAAGCGGGCTACATGTTTAGCTAGTCTGCCGAGTTCCGGAAAAAGGCGACGCGAACACAAAGACGCGGACATCGGCACCCGGAAGTTGCTCCCGTGGTGCCCAACTTGCTGGACCGAAGAGCTAATAGTGGGACTAGGCCAGGGCCATCTCCCCAAGCCATCTCGCCCCAGGCTCCTCCAGATCCACAGGGGCCATTTATGCGCGGAAAAGTCTGTCTGCCTCTTGTTGCTTGCACTGTTACCACTGTACTGCATTTGCACTGTTACCAGTTGTTTGTTACAGTTCGGTACACTAGCGGATCCAGGGGAGGGGGACAGGGGCAAAAGCCCCCCCCCCCCCATCCCACGCTCGACGGGGGCAGCAATAGACATTAGCCCCCCCTCTAATCCGCTGAAACAAGCGATGAAAAATGGGTACCAACTGCGAAAAATAACTTTTTGCGAACAAAAAATCGCTATTTTTTCCTCGTTCGTGTTACCTCTATTGTGTAGCATTTTGGTAACAGGAGGGAGAGTGGCGCGTGCATACTTGGAAATGTCGAATACAAATGCAGACACATCATACTTAAAATACTTTATACGGGGTTCCGTCCTGAAAGTAAATGCACTCTTTTTCAGTTGTATGACCTTTAAACACGTTTAAGACATATAACAGGGACCTCAATGCTCATTTAGTCCATTATTTCAGAAATTATTACCGTTAAAACTTGGGCGTTTTGCGAGACTAGTATCAGATAACGAGTACTTGATCGGCACTTCTGTCCACCACTTTTATCTTAAGATCAATTTTAGAGTTTTGAATTATCTGTAAGTCCTACACTGGATCACAAAATTATTATGCAATTCAAAACTGACGGGACTTTGTATTACTACACACCGTTCGTTGAGGTTTTGTGTTTTTGTGGTTTTCTTGTCTCTGGCCTTTAGCGTTGAGAATTTGGTGGTGGCGTATTCATTTTTTGCCATGAAAATTCATGAAAAATATAGAATGTTATGGGAAAACTAAGTAACTGCTGCTGTCGTTGGAACAAAACAAGTTTATTTTCTTTCAAATATTGCTTATTTTACCGGAAATATGCCATACGTGAGGTGTTTTTATTAGCATAAAAGAGATGACTGGCTCTGCCTCAGCCGGTCCTGCAGAAAATACGCGGTGCCATCACCGCGCATTTTGGAATGTCCTTACGTGCAGAAGAGGTCATTTCCAGAAAAATGCGGCTACCGTGGGACTTCTACCACCTTTATAAGTACGGTTTGCTATGTAACTCAATTATTCTGGGAAAAACCCGTATAATCCCTTTAACCCTATTCCCTGCGGGCGGCCAGAATTACGTTAACCTGCGGGGGACAGATTCTGACCCCCCCCCCCCCCCCCAGAGATCTCGAGAATCACTCGGTCGATTTCGATGGAGAAACGCCATTCGATTCGTCATGACAAGATCTCTCTTATTGGACCCCGAAATTTTTGTTTTGTTCAAAAATGGGGAGCCCGGGGGCAAAAAATCCGAAATTTGTTGGTGTTTTTTGAAGTCATTGCGGCCATGTGGCTCGACCGATTGTCATGCCCCAAACGTTTTTGAGCTTCAAATGTACTGGTCTTTAATATTTGGAAAGACAAAAACAAAATGAAAAATGATAGGCGTATTCAGGGAATGTAAAATGGGGGGGATTTTCTGAGAACAAAATTATGTGCTGTTCGTGATTGTTTGGGACGACATGAACGTCACATGTGGGCATAATATGCTGTAATTTGTTAAATTTGATATATTGCGCATAGGCGGATCCAGGGAAAAAACATGGGGGCACCATGCGCGTAACGCTTTTATCATCTTACTAATTTGAAGTTGGACCTAATTTGAGGGTGGGTATCCCCTCGCATTTGTTTCCTGAATGCGCCTCTGCCCCAAAAATATGTACAATACCAGTATATATGATGCATATTGCATTGAAATTGTTTCTGACGCATTTATTGCATTGCAAACCACGAAGGAAGTATGCGCCGCAAAACCGCATTCGTAACACCCTCCCCAAAACAGGAGCCTGGAACCGCCTCTGTTGGACCGATTTTCCCCCAAATTTTGACACAACACGCGCCATTTAATTTTGGGAAAAATCACAAAGTTTCAGGACGCTAGGCTTTATTTTTTTATTTTTCACTTGCCGCTTCTAAACCGTTAACGGCTTAGAAGCGGCAAGTGAAAAATCACCGGGCGGGGGGGGGGCAGAATCTTCCCCCCTCGCAGGGAATAGGGTTAAGTATAAGTCAGCCAAAACTAAAGATATTGCTTTGAAATTCGGTTTGGGTATTTTCTATACTTTGTTCGCCAATATATATTCCGGATTTTGAATATGTTTGGAAATTTTGATTTTGCAGATTTTTTATCCATTTTTTTCTTCTTCTTCCTAAAATCATAAAATATCAAGTTATATGAAAAAGCCGGAATACATATTGGAGAACCAAGTATGGACGATGCTCAAACCAAATGTCAAAGCAATATCTTGAGTGTTGACAGACTTATAGCTCCCTAAGCAGTGGCGTACGCAGAAATTCACAAAGGACCAGGTCATTGCCTTGAGGGGCGCCACCCGATCGACAGGGGCGCCGCCAATATTGGCAAAATTTTGCAGGGGGGGGGGGGCGCCTCTCCTTCCGCACCGTGTGGAAGGAGAGTCACTGGCCGGAGGGGCGCCGTCACTCGCCGAAGAGGGGCAGTCACTAGTCGGAGGGGCGCTAAAACTCGCCGGAGGGGCGCCGTCACTGGTCGGAGGGGCGCCTTCACTGGCCGGAGAGGCGCCGTCTATGCAGGGGACGCCCTCACTGGCCGGGGGCGCCGTCACTGGCGGCAAGAGTGCCGTCACTGGCCGGGGGAGCGTCCTCACTAGCCGGAGTGGCGCCGTCACTGGCCAGAGGGGCGTCGTGACTGATCGGAGGGGCGCCAGCTTTGCATGGGCACCTCGGGTCTAAAGGACCAGGTCATGACCTGCATGACCTGATACTCGGTACGCCACTGTCCCTAAGTATGATGGGTCTTGACTTTGTATTCGACATTTCCAAATATGCTAGGCGCGTCCGGCGCTATTTTCGATCTGGAGCGATTTCTACAACCAACGGAAGCTAAAAAAACGTCGCGTTTTGGCGCCAAAGTTTATAGCGCTGAATAGCGTGCGTGGAACGCATTTCGACGGCATTTGAGGAATTGTGACTAGGACTTGGGTATCGTTGTTTTCCTTCTCCCTGTAAACATGTAGCCAAATAAAATTCACACTGTGAATGTGTAGGTAAAGTTAAAATTTGTCATTGTCAACGTCATTTTATATTACTATAGCTTGGAATGGTTACTTTGGCCTCAGGTCATATCCAGACTCAAGTAATTTCAGGTACCAATTTTAAATCTGATACCCATTTTGCACCATGCTTAGGTACCTATCCCAGTGCATTTTATGGGCGCTATGAGTAGGTGTCACAATTTTTAGCATTTCCAACTAGTCAAGATCAGACTCAGCATGAGCTCAGCTACAAACATGTTTAAAGCGACAGAAGAGGTAAAATTGGGTTTGTCTGTTTTTTTACGACTGGAGGATCCAGAGAGGTGGGGGCATTAGGGGCAAATGCAGGCACGTAGCCAGGATTTGGTCCAGGGGGTGCGGCGCCTTGAAAGGGCTCCCTTCCACAGTGCTGAAAGGGCCCTTTCCTAAGCGTTGAAAGGTCCAAACAAAACGGATGAAAAAGCACATTAAGGGATGGAAAATGCAGTATGACAGGTATGGCATGGGACATACCAACTTTTAGGAGCTGGAGTTAGCAAACTGCCATATCAACTTTGTAACCAGTGACACCAATTTAGAATCAGCTATACCAACTTGGAATATTTTTTTTAAGCTCAAGACCTGGAACCCTGAAACAAATTGCGCCGCGGAGCGTCGCGAAAATTTTGAGTCTTATGCCCTAGATATGCATTCTCATCAATGCGTCACATTGCTTATGGTGCGGACCTCTAAAAATGATATTGTGCGTTTAAAAGTGCGTAAAAAATGATAAAGTGAACTATTTTGCCCAATTATATAGGAAAGTAGCAACATAACACATAAATGCGCCAAGAAACGGCTCGTTTTTTGTTCTAACCCGCATATAATTGAATTTGTAGTTAAATTGCGCCGCGGAGCGGCGCAGAAATGTAGAGTTTTATTCCCTGGACAACTGCATTCTTACTGTTGAAAGCCACAGGGTCTCTTCAGATCGTCTAGGGGCCCCTCTGACCTTTTCAACGCCCTTCTGACCTGTTCAGGGACTCATCTGGGATCCGCGAAAAGACATGATGTGGAGTGGGTGATATATATTAACCCTATTCCCTGCGGGGGCAGATTCTGCCCCCGGTGGTTTTTCACTTGCCGCTTCTACACCGTTAAGCCTAGCGTCCTGAAACTTTGTGACTTTCCCCAAAATTAAATGGCGCGTGTTGTGTCAAAATTTTGACAAAAATAGGTCCAGCAGAGGCGGTTCCAGGCTCCTGTTTTTGGGAGGGTGTTACGAATGCGCTTTTGCGGCGCATACTTCCTTCGTGGTTTGCAGTGCAATAAATGCGTCAAAAACAAATTCAATGCAATATGCATCATAGATACTGGGATAGTACATACTTGGGGGACAGAGGCGCACTCAGGATAAAAATTGGAGGCGATACCCACCCTCAAATTAGGTCCAACTTCAAATTAGTAAGATGATAAATGCGTTACGCGCATGGTGCCCCCATGTTTTTTCCTGGATCCGCCTATGCGCAATATATTAAATTTAACAAATTACAGCATATAATGCCCACATGTGACGTTCATGTCGTCCCAAACAATCACGAACAGCACATATTTTGTATCAGAAAATCCCCCCATTTTACATTCCCTGAATACGCCTATGATTTTTTTTGTCTTTTGATATATTAAAGACAAGTGCATTTTAAGCTCAAAAACGTTTTGGGAATGCAAATCGGTCGAGCCACATGGCCGCAATGACCTTTCAAAAAACACCCAAAATGTTCGTATTTTTGCCCCTGGCCCCCATTTTTGAACAAAACCAAAATTTCGAGGCCCAAAAAGAGAGATCTTGTCATGAAGCGGTTCTCGAGATCTCTGGGGGGCAGAATCTGCCCCCCCCCCCCCCCGCAGGTTAACGTAATTTTGGCCGCCCGCAGGGAATAGGGTTAAATACAAAGAGGGCTTACTCTACAAGAAAAATTACAATCGGAGCTTGCGGGTATATTGTAACACCCTTCGTTAGCGATTAAGAGACATTCGGTAACATGTCATTGCTCATCTTAAAGACGAGCAATGACCTGTTAAGGAATGCCTCTTAATCGCTGACGAAGGGTGTTACAATATACCCGAAAGCTCCGATTTTTATATTTTTGTGTGTGGAATAAGTCCTCTTTGTATTTAATCTTCACCTGGGATCTCTACGTGCTGTGGGCCCTTCCGGTCTGACCAGGGACTCCTCTGACCTTCCAAGAAGCCCCTCTTGTGTGTCAAGAGGCCCATTCAGCCTGTTCAGAGGTCCTTCCGATCTGGCCAGGGACTGAACTGGCTGCTTTGTCACACTGACGATATGCTCAGGGGCCCCTCCAACCTGCCCAGAGGCCCATCCAGTCTGGCTAGGAACTCATCCGGCATGTTCAGGGGCCCTTCCGACCGGCCCAGGTACCGTTTGGTCTAGCCAGGAGCCCCTCTGACTTGCCCAGGAGCCCCTCCGGTCTGCCCAGCGACTCTTCTGGTCGGACTGCGCTGGCTGCTTTGTCGCCCTGCCAACATGCTCAGAGGGCCCTCCTACCTGCCCTGGGGCCCCTCCGTGTTGGCTATGGGCCAATTCGGCATGTTCCGAGGCCCTTCCTACCTGCCCAGGGGCCCTTTCGGTTTGGTCAGGGTCCCTTCTATCTGCACAGGGGCATTTTGAACTTTACAGGGCCCCTCCAGCCTTCTAAGGGGCCCTTCCGACCTGGCAAGGGACTGCGCTGGCTGCTTTGTCGCCTTGCGACATGCACCGAGGGCCCTCCGACCTGCCCTGGGGCCCCTCCTTGCTGACTAGGGGCCCATTTGGCATGTTCAGGGGCCGTCCTGACCCCACATAGGGGGCCCTTTCGGTCAGGTCAGGGCCCCCTCTGACCTGCACAGGGGCCATTTGAACTTCCCAGGGGCCCTCTGGGGTCTGTCCAAGGGCCCTCCAACCTGCTCAGGGGCCATTATGACCTGGCAAGGCACTGTGCTGGCTGCTTTGTCGCCCTGCCGACATGCTCAGGGGCCTCTCGACCTGTCCAGGGGCCCCTCTGTGAGGCCCATTCGACGTGCTCAGGGGGACCTCGGACCCGCTCAGGGGCCCTTTTGGTCTGGCCAGGGCCCCTCTGACATGCACAGGGCCCTTTTGAACGTCCATGGGGCCCTCTGGTCTTTCAGAGAGGGTCCTGATGGCCCTAAAGAGCCTCTGAAGTGCTCTAAACTGTCTAAAGACCACACTTCGCGTGGTAAAAAAACCATGATACCGCGCTTCGCGCGGTCACGTCGACCCCTTCTCCGCGCCTCCGCCGCCGAAAAGGCCTTCCTGGCCTCCAGGGGGTGCGGCCGCACCTGCCGCCCCCTTGACTACGTGCCTGGGCAAATGCCCCCCACAAGAATATGGCGGGCATTCAATACAAGGATGTCCTCGCCCCGCGTGTTCCTGCATTGGATGTAAGAAGTGATAATTAGGAAGAAGAAAAATTCCCCCGGTCAATGACTTTCGCTTTGAGGACCCGGCCCCCCCCCCCCCCCCCCCCTCTCAACGACTTTTCGTTCTAACGACCTCCCCCCCCGGTCAACAACTTTTCGCTGATGAAGCGGAGCGAAATTTTAGCCCCCCCCCCCCCCCCCCATTCTCGAACCCTAGATCCGCCAGTGGTTCGGTACATATGTATTATGTATACAGTTATTATTATCATATGTACTATTGGGCGCTGACTGCCACCGGTCATCGTGATTTACTATCTGAGGAATATGTATATGAAAAACTACCTTAATTTCAATATTTTTCATCATACCGAGATATGCAACCAGGAATAGGAATTATCTGAGGCTTGGCTCCGCTCACGGTTTGGTTCCAATATGAACATTTCGTTTTCTACGACCTAAAATTAAAATTTTCACGCCGCTTCGCGGCGTCACATCGGTGGCTATCGTCATCGTCTTCGGTTCGTTGTAACGGTGACAGTTGAATGAATAGCATTTTTAGCTTATTATTCTCTACAAGGCACTCCATATTTCTGTGTGCGCTCCATTAGAGCACTCCATATTGTGAGTGCTCCATTAGAGCACTCCATATTTCTGAGTTTTATCAGGCAAACCCGTAAAATTTCGCGCCGCTTGGCGGCGCTAAATAACAAGTGCCTGCTATAACATGAAAACCATCTTAAAAATGCTGCAAAGGCTTAAATACACGCATAAAATGGGGGTACATGCTTTCGTCATTTCAGCCGACCCTCCACTCAAAAATTATCGGCGACGCCCCTGCCTACCCCCCCCCCCCCCCCCCCCCCCTCCCCCATGTCAACAACTTTATCGCTGACGGCTGATGGCCTGCTACCCCCCCCCCCCTACACCGCTCAACAACTTTTTGGAAATACGCCACTGGATTTACCCCCCCCTAAAAAAAAACGGCTAGATCCGCCCATGTAGGGATAGGTACACCCCTCTGCATACTGTGTGGTAGGTTATAGTGGCATAGCATAAATACTACAATATCTAAAAAATGACGTCCACCACCGTGCCGAAAATATATGAGCAGGAGAAACAATGCATTGCGCTTCCGATTGAGCCCATTTGAGCTTCCGCCGCCCTCCCATCTCCCTTCCATTGCGCCAAAATTTAAGAAATATTGTGTCTTGCGTCCTGAGACTAAGTCGATAGTCCTTCCCCTTGGCACCGCCTCTGCGTGGCTCTCAATGAGCTCAGCTGATAACCGTTTTCTACGAGGGCTTCTGCGGGTGGGGCGGGGTCAGTAAGGCGTAAACGGGCATGAATGGGGGCCGTGGTAGAGGCTATCGTGGTCAGTCGGGAGGGGAGGGAGATTCCGAGCTGAGGTCAGTTGGGTCAACAGCCCGAGGCTATACTGTGTTCAGACCACCTTGGCGGCCTGGTCAGGACGAGCCATGGCTGGACTAGGAGACGCAAATGCTCTCGCCTACTAACGGCAGCGGTGTTGACAATGGTTTCATGGGCATGCTTGACTGGGCAGCTTGAAATAATGCTGGAAATCCCAAAATAATTAGGCGACGGAGAAATATTGTAGGCAGCGCGGCTCGTGTGTTTTGTAAACTGAGGCTGTGCTTGACGAGGAGGGAGGGGCTGTCAGCGCCCAGGCAGTAGAGAAGGGTCCGGAGTTGGGCCGGCCGTTGGTCACGCGAACTCGCCTGGCTTGCTATATTTTTAATATCTCCTTCCCCTCGAGCTTCTCGGCGGACGTTTGGGTGATTTGCGGCACAGTACCGACGTTTTTGTCCTTGGAGGCTTAACTGTCGCCCGTGCAGGGTCCGCTACCTATACGTGACCGTGCATGGGGGGGGGGGGGGGGTTACGACCCCCTGGTGTTTCGACCCTAATTGAGCTAGAGCTTCGATTAAAAAAAACGGGCGTGCTGCTTGTGATGAGAGCAAGCCGTTGATACCTGATTTTAAAGTCCTGGGTCATTAGGTGACCTCTGAGGTCATTTCAATGACCCGGATGTCATCCAAATCGTGCATGTGTAGATATTTAATTTTAATCGAGCTAGAATCGTGAATCAACATATAATTATGCAAAATGGGTGCTAAATTTGAAATCAGCGTCACAAGATGTCCTAGGAACAGCTAGAGGCCATCATCTCTGGTCATCGGAGGTCACGATCTCAGTGGAAACCATAAATGTCACCTATTAACACCTGTGGATATAAACACCTGAACAATAAACACTCGGAAAGTGCACAAGTTACAAGCATCGATACTACGGGACGCCAGTTGCGCCTGAAATGACCTTGAGAAACAGGTCATAGGTCACGGGACATGGAGAGTAGAATTTTGAAATTGTCAGAGTATGTGTAAATTTGTTCAGAAGTAGGGTACTGAAAGTTGCATCGCAATCGGTTGATAAATACGCCAGTTATTCCCGAAAAACAGTGGATGCCACCCCTCGTTTTTTTTTCAGGGCGGATGAAAAAAAAACCCCCTCCCCCTGCACTGGCGAGGGTTAAATACACCTCATAAAATACGAAGGTTATGTCCACATAACTTGATTCACCTAATTTATCGTGATGTTTTTTAACAGTCAGCGATTATTGGCAGTGGCGGATCCAGGGGGCACGGGGGTCATGACCCCCTCCCCCCTTGGGCCGTGAAGGGGCACCACCGCGCCGGAGGCACTAGGGGCACCACCGCCCCGGGGCACCACCAACCCCCCCCCCCCCCCCCCCCCCCCCCAAAAAAAAAAAATGAAGCAAAAAATCCAAAATAAAGCAAAACATTCAACAACAAAAATTCCAAGTAAAGCAAAAAATGCTGCGCCGCTACGCGGCGCAAATCATTTTCAGTGTTCTTTGAACCAAGGGCACCACCGCGCCGGCGTACCAGGGGCACCACCACGCCGGTGTACCAATGCCACTACTGCGCCGGCGTACCAGGGCCACGACGACGCCGGCGTACCAGGGCCACGACGACGCCGGCGTACCAGGCGCACTACCGTGCCGGTAGGCGGCACTGTGGGGCGAGGGGAGGCACCGGGGCACCGTGCCTCCTTGAATCCAGGAGGGGGAAATCATAGCCTGGTCCCGCCATGAAATCACAAGCATTGGTCGCTGGAAAGCTTCTTTTTTTTCTCGCGAAATGATGCTAAATTAGAATTGCTAAATTATGCAAAAAAATGTCCCTTCATGCCTCCATCACTTGGGCTATGAAGGGGCACCAACGTGCCTTTATACCAGAGGCAACAACGTATCGGACTCGACGGGCCCTGAGGGCCCTCGGGAGTCAGGATCCGCTTCCATAGGCGGTGGAACAGGGGGGCACCGGTCACCGTGCCCCCTTGAATCCAGGAGGATGTGGAGGTGGGGCACCAATGCCCTGGTGCCCCCATCAATTTGCTGAAAACCCACCTATTTTATGCTAAATGGTGCAAAATTAAGAGACAAAAACAGAGAAAATGTCACGATGTTAATTGACTATCTTTTTTTTTTGTCGCGAACGAACCCGTAGGGCCCGCCATTTTTTATATATATAATGTGGTTCATGGCTGGAAATCAATGAACCGTGTTCGAAACTGGTAAGCAACTGCACCCAATTGCCGTTATAATTTTATGATTAAAAAGTCTAAAATATCACATTTTTGTGCCCCTGCGGCGAAATTCCTTCTATCTTTCCGGTGGAAGAATCTCATTGAGTGGCTGCATTGGTGCCTTGGGCTGATATATATAGATTATAGAACCTTTCGATTTTGTTTAGGGTATTGTTATCCAGACCAAAACAAAATAAACCAAAAATTCCGGGCCGCTACGCGGCGCAATTAAATCAGTGTTCTTTTCCAGTACAAAAGGGTCTAATATAGACTGAACCTACACAATGGCGGCCGCAGGGGGGGGGACATGGGGCCATGGCCCCGCCTTTGGCCTTAAATGAGGGGCAACATGTCTTTTGACCCTACCTTTTGCTCCAGATATATTTCCTCGTTTTGACCCTGCATCCTGGTTCCAATGGCAAAAATCAGTTCTCCAGCCCGCTGAAAACCTCAAATTTTTCCGCCGCTTCGCGGCACAATAATAGTTGTATGGGTGTCCATTTTGCGTAAATACCATTCGTGGTTGAGCCTTTGTGATACATTTTCTTCAAGCCCCTCCCTTCGCAAAATTCTGCCTATTTTTTTAGTTCAAGAACATTTTTGAAGTCTGCTCGAGACACAAAGCAATATGATACACTGCTATCGCATGCATAACATTTACTGCTGGTAAAAGAACGGCTACCCCCCCCCCCCCCGTCTCCTGGTCACGAACCTCGACTACCCTCTTGGTCAATTCTGCATCAGCCGTCTGGGGCTGCCCTTGACCGTACAAATAATATATTTTAGCACCATCCACGGCACTTTAAATGATAGAAAGGGTACAACTGATATTGCAAATACCTATAGCCAACGTTTTGTCAACTACAAACAAAAAATGTTGAAATAGGGGCACCCTCAACATATAGTGAACCAAATCCGTTGAGTTTTCAGATTTAGGTATAGGTAGGGGCACCACTGCAATTGATGACCCCTCCCCCCCTTGAAGATTTTCTGGATCTGCCCCTGGCGATTGGTATTTTTCACAGAACATATGCTAACCTAGTACCATACTACCACAAACCCGATTTTTTGCGTCCTTTTGACTAACAGAGTGACACCTACCGCATTGCGCTCCACTCTAAACAACTATAATCGTGACCTTGCAACCCGTGACAACAGACACTAGACAGTCTTGTTACCTTGCATTGCCCCGCGTGCAAAATAACCACGGAAAGCGGATGCTTACCGTGCCGCGCAGCATTGTAAGGAGGATGTCATTAGCAGAGGTGCAAAAAATGTCTAGGCTGTCACCAACTCACTGTCAGGCCACAAAATATGTCACAATATACGACATCAAAATGGGATCCTGAAACTTGTTGTTTTTAGAATCCTAAGTTAGATGTGTTCAGGTATTCAAGACGCTTCAGAAATTGTAATTTATATTTTCCAGAAATGTTTAAATATCTTGACTTTCCAGAGATAGCACACCAAAAAGTTAACTAACAGAGACAGCAATGCTACAACAACAAAAATGAGATCTTACATAAAACTGGATGAAAGTTGAGAAAATGCTGTTTGTGGTCATGTAAAAACTGATACCATGGCAAATCTAGTATTATTGTAAGCAGGTATGTACCTACCTACCTACCTACTAATATTGGATAACTCCAGAGATACCATAAATAATTAACAAGTACCCATGATAATAACTAAGATTTCCTATGAAATGGGATTGACTGTTCTTATGTCAGGCGGGAATCAGGAATGTGGATGGTTTGGCCACAGTGAGGAGACATTACATTCAATGCTGTAGCTCATATGTTGTACCCAAATTGAACTTCATTTTAATAAGCTAGTTCACTTTGTTTCTGTTTTTGAACATTTGTTTTATGAACATCATTCCTTGCTCCGCATTGGACAGTCCAAAAATTGTACAGGTTTTGCAATCCTTCCATCTCTCATTGTTATGGTTTAAGGAGTGGTTTGTTTTGCTTATGCTCTTCAAATCTTCCTAACACAAATGTTGCCCCATTCTGCAGAAGTTAAAATTATGAGACATCAACTTAGCAGAAATAATTTAAATAAAACAACCATTCTCAGCAATTTTCGAGCTTGAGCTATGCGGGAACAAGCATTTTCATCCAATACTGTGTCACGATTTTTTGTAAGCATGAACTCGGAAATGTGTTATTTAAAATTTGTGTCAACAATTCATGAACAGTGTGCAGGAAGATGCAAGTTTGGTTTGGTGCTGTCCCCAAAAAGGATGGTTTAATCCAGTGGCAAGTCCTCCATCAAATGAGCAAATAATTCAAAGGAATGGCACTGATGCAAACAGCTGTGCTTATCACTGGGTCGCATTCCAATAACAGCAAAGATATATTATACAAATTATTTGTAATGTTCCTAAGGCAAATTCATGATCTTACCAACTGAAGTTGCCAGGGAAGTGGGAACCGTGGGAGCAGTGGAGTCAATTCGCCCCCCCCCCCCCAACTTTTTACGGGTGCCGGACGAAAAGTCGAATGGCAAAAGGTAAACGGATGTTAAGTAAAGGGACATTTAGTCAATAGTAAAAAGTCAAAAGTCCTAAAAGTCGGCGGGTAAAAAGTCGACGTGGAAAAAGTCAACGGTGAAAAAGTCAAACGGATAAAAAGTCAATTGGCGAAAATTCAACAGGGTAAAAAGTCAACTGTCAAAAAGTCGACATGGAAAAAAGTCGACGGACCAAAAGTCAAACGGATAAAAAGTCAAATGACAACAAGTCAACAGGGTAAAAAGTATACAGGGTAAAAAGTCAACAGTCAAAAAGTCGACATGGAAAGAAGTCGACGGACCAAAAGTCAAACGGATAAAAAGCCAAGTGACAAAAAGTCAACAGGGTAAACAATCAACAGACGAAAAGGCAAAAGGGTAAAAGGTCAAAAGATAAAAAGTAAACGGACGGAAAGTCAAGGGGTAAAAAGTGGACGTCGCTAAAAGTCAAAAGACGAAAAGTTGAAATGGCAAAAAGTCAAAGGATAAAAAGTGGAAATGGTAAAAAGTCGAAGGATAAAAAGTGGAAATGGTAAAAAGTCAACGTCGCTAAAAGTAAAAAGATGAGAAGTAGAAATGGTAAAAAGTCAACGTCGCTAAAAGTCGAAAGATGAAAAGTAAAAAACATAAAAAGTCGAGATGGAAGAAAATAGATACGTAAAAAGTCAAATAGCAAAAAGTCGATATAGATAAAAGTCGAAAGATAAAGAGTAGAAAGGTGAAAAGTCGAAATGGCAAAAAGTCAATGACGATAATCAGTTCATTTGGCCCATTGAATTTTCGTCTCTTGACTTCCCATTCATTTAATTATTTGATTTGGACTATCCGACTATTAACGCGGAAGTCACGTTTTATATCTCAACAACGTATGTATGTACATACATATACACCTATTACCTACCTCCAGTTTAAAATAATTGAGATTAGTCGACTTATGCTTTGGTTAGTTGATTGTGGTGTGACCCATTTATTAACGTGTTCAAACATTGATAAAAATAAGTACTTCATGTCTTATGTATTTATGTAGATATGTTATATATGGTTCAAATTATAACTGAAGATCAGACTAAGCAGTGCCGCATCCAATAGTACCTATCCCTAAGCAAGTTGTCAACGTTTCTTTGTTGGTTGAACTCTTCCAAGCTTCCTTCCTTAGGCAATGCTTCAACAATACATTGACATATTGCATTTGCATTGCATTGACATATACATTGACATTGACATTGACATTGACATTTACAATACACTTTGATCGTATATGTAAGTTCTCGTGATACACGATAACGTTACCGAGGGCCTGACAATTCAAATTAACTTGTATTATCTTCTGTTCAATAGTTATGCACAAAATAAAATATGGCAATTGTCATACTCTTAAAGGTCTTTCTGAAAGTTGTCAAATATACCCTGGTTGTAGTAGAAAATATGAAGTAAGTGCTGTTGAAAACGATGGTGATATTTTTTATCTCGAAAAGTCACTTAACTTTATACAAATTAAGGTTTTAAATTTGGGATGATGGCGTCATTATTGAACTATAGACCGCCGCTGATTGGCTGACAAAGTGGGATTGGCTGAAAAAGTGTCTGTCAGCCAATCAGCGGCGGCAATAGCCTAGACCCCATTTTGCAAATGGGAAATTAAATTGCTTAAAGGGATTATATGTTTTTTCCCCAGAATAATTGAGTTACATGGTAAAACTTACTTATAAAGGTGGTAGAAGTCACAGGAGAAGTCGCAGTCACAGTCACAGTCACACGGTAGTCACATTTTTATGGAAATTACCTCTTCTGCACGTAAGGACATTTCATAGTGCGCGGTGATGCCACCGCGTACTTTCAGCAGTACTGGCTGAGGCAGAGCCAGTCATCTCTTTTATGTTAATGAAAACACCTCACTTATGGCATATTTCTGGTTACAATAAGCAATATATGATAAAATAAACTTGTTGTTTTCCAACGACAGCAGCAGTCGCCTAGTTTTTTTCTCCATAAAATTCGATATTTTTCATGAATTTTCATGCCAAAAAAATAATACGCCACCACCAAATTCTCAACGCTAAACGCCGCAAGGAAAAAAACCCACAAAGACCACAAAACCCGAACGAACAGTATGTAGTAATAAAGAGTCCCGTAAGAATGTAATTGAATAACCTTTTTGTGATCCAGTGTAGGACTTGCAGATAATTCAAAGCTCTCAAAATTATGAAAACGAAAAAAAACGCATGGCATTACTTGCCTGGCTTAGAGCGTCTTTAATTTAGTAACTCCTTCTGCAATCATCATCCAGATGGCAAAGAGCGCAAGAATTGTCACGTATGCCATGATTATCACGTATGCCTGGATCACAAGGTTTACATCAAGGCGATATGTTTACAAAGCAATTTCACACAATTTCACAATTTCAGGCTTACCTTCATGTAAAGGCAAGTTTAATTCAATTAACTTATATTGATATACGGGTGGCCGTTCGGGAAAAGTGTCCTGGGGCGGAATTGGCCTCCATCTTGGATTTTTCTCTTCACGGTCACGTGACCTTTTTTACGGTGAACGTGCTATATAGTAATCAGTAAATAAACCCTCTTGCGGCAGCTTGCTTCTGAGTTCGTAACCGCTATTTTGTCTCAGCCGCGCAGATTACTGCACCATCGAATTTGATGCAGATTCTAAGATAAGAAAGTGATGGACAGTAATGCCGATCAAGTACTCATTATCTGATACCGAGTCTCGAAAAACACCAAAGTCTTAACGCTGATAATTGCTGAAATAATGGACTAAATGGGCATCGAGGTCCATGGTATATGTTTTAAACGTGTTTGAATCTAATACAAGTGCAAAAGAGTGTATTTCCTTTCAGGACGGAAACCCGTAAAAGCCCTTTAAAAACGGCTAAGTTTTTTGGGAAATGACCTTAGTATTTTCGACATTTCAATAACGGCCAAAGATAATGGCTATCTCAGTTCAAAACCAATACAAAGGTGAAACATTCCCTTTAAAGGAAATAGTTCACCTTCGGAATTTTTTTCAGAACACGATTTTATTATATTTTTTAATACAGTTTCTTTTTTTTCTGTTTAAAAATGGTCCTACATCGCGCCAATTCAGGACAGAAGGTTGTAAATTATTGATTTTATGGTGTGCGTTATTGGTCTGCGCATGCTCCATGGCAGTGCTGGCACTTTCAGACGGTACGGTGCATCATATATGCGCCGTATTCCTTCGCCAAAAAGTCAAATATCTTCGGCTGGAGAGTCTTTTCAGCCAAGAAAAGTTCCGGATAAGGATTTCTCAACACGGGCTACAAAACTGCTATTTCAGTTCAAAACCCATGTTGAAGGTGAACTATTTCCTTTAACATGGCTTCGATTCCACTTTTGCGTGGGACAAACTTCAGTTAAGATGTGAATTGATGCAGTCCCTGAGTCATGTATCAATGAAAACAAGTATCATGAACTATGCCATCAGAAGGTATTTTGCCGACCATGGAAAAACAAATCCTCCCAAACCTAAGCCAACAGACATACTCGGTCGGTCACACGAACGCCGATTGGCTGAAATCTGATCTGCAGGTGCTCATGGGAATCCTCGCCATAGGGGTAGGATTCCCCCTATGGCGAGGATTCCCATGAGGCTCTAGTGACGTTTCCATGAACCGGATCGACCTGACCGCACATGGTGGCTGGGGAGGGGGTTACTATGTTAACATTTTACTCATGCGACTTTTATGCTATGCTAGTGACTTATATCTATTTTACTTTTATTGTTTTACTTTTGGCGTGTTTACTTTTTGCCACGTTGACTTTTTACTTATTCGACTTTTTGCGATTGACTTTTATCGATTCAACTTGTTATGATTTGACTTTTTGCGCGTTGACTTTTTGCCACGTCGACTTTTTCCGATTGACTTTTAGCTATGCGACTTTTTACGATTTGACTTTTGTTGACTTTTTACCTTTTCGACTTTTAACCTTTCAACTTTTATATTTCGACTTTTTGTCTTTCGACTTTTTATCTTTCGACTTTTATCTATACGACTTTTTACTATTCGACTTTTAGCGTGTTGACTTTTTACCTTTTCGACTTTTTATCTTTCGACTTTTAGCGATGTCGACTTTTTACCCCTTGAATTTTCGTCCCTTGACTTTCCGTCCGTTTACTTTTTATCTTTTGACTTTTTACCCTGGAATCACTTTTTACACGATCACTCGACTCTGTATAAGAACAAGGACATTGCCACCGACCACCGGAATTTTAATGGCGGCGCGCAGCGCCGCGAAATTTGGCACAGCTGTTTGGACATCAATTACACACGCGGTGTGAAATTATTGACCTCGGGTCATCTCAGGTCAGGTCACTAGGCCAAGTCGAGTGACCCCACCTCCAAAATGTTTGCGGTCGTGCCACAGCCAAAGTGATTGACCAAACGGTTTGAAACTCACAGGATGTCATCAGATGATAAGTACCTACAATTCGTTTATCTCGATTTGCTTTATATCGTTTGTCAAATCGATTTCGTGACCTCCCCATTAGTCAATTGTGGAAAAATGAAAGCACGTATAAATCTATAGGAAATGGCTAAACTTGACAAATTTTCACCAGATCCACCACTCTTGTGCCAAATGCAAAGCCCCGTGTAACATTTCTGTTCTTTGACCTCGAGGTCAACTCGGGCGACCCCAGGTCACGCATTTTTCTTTCTTTCTTCAATAACTCTTTACCAAATCAAGATAGAGCAATGATCCTTTCACCATTGTATTCGGCCTGTCGAGACGAATCACTTGATGCAAGAGTTGACCCTGACCGCAGGTTAGGCCAATTTTTGTATATAGCCTAACTATAGGCCACCCAATATATCATTCGATGCGTCTCGACGAAAGACTCACAATGGTAAAATATGTTTATTCGATCGTGCGTCTGTCAAAGGTTATTTCTTAAAAACAATTCGGCAATTATTCGAATGTTTCAAATTAAATGGCTTCTGCTGACCTAACTTTTGACCTTAGGTTAATTCTGATGGAACCTTAGCGACAGCAAAACAAAATCAATTATCTTTCGAACGTTTTCGTTCCGCGCGTCACTAGCTCTTTCAGTTATCAAGATATAGACGGTTTTATCAAGGACACTCATACATATAGCCGGAATTTGACCTTCGGTGACCTTAATATTGACCTGACCTTAAAATGACCTACGTACTTTCGATAGAGCTTGTATCGAGCTATCTGCCATCGTTTTCCGCTTGTCGCTATGTTGCGTGTTTTTTTAGATCTTAGGGGGCGGAAATCACCCCCCCCCCCCCGGCAGTTCGTGGTTGGCGCGAACTCCCGGCAGTGCGCAGACCTTAATTCGGCAGCAGTTAAAGAGCAGCATAGCTGTGGTATCGGCAAGTTTACCTTTAACATGGGATTTATGAACTGAGATAGCAGATTTGCAGACAGGCACGTAGCCAAGAGGGGGGGGGGCGACTGGGGCGGCCCTCCCCCTCCCCCCCGCAGGGCCCTCTCTAAAAGACCAGAGGGCCCCTTGGACGTTCAAAAGAGCCCTGCGCATGTCAGAGGGGCCCCTGACCAGACCGAAAGGGCCCCTGAGCTGGTCAGATGGCCCCCTGAACACGTCGAATGGGCCCCTAGCCAGCACAGAGGGACGCCTGGGCAGATCGAGAGGCCCGTGAGCATTTCGGCACGGCGAAAAAGTGGCCAGCGCAGTCCCTTTCCCTTGAAGGGATAAGGGCCCCTGAGAAGGTTGGAGGGCCCCTGGACAGACCAGAGGGCACATGGGAAGTTAAAAGGGACCCTGTGCAGGTCAGAGGGGCCCCTCATCAGACCGAAAGGGCCCCTAGGTGGGTCAGAAGGGCCTCTGAACATGCCGAATGGGCCCCTAGTCAGCACGGAGGGGCCCCAGGGCAGGTCCGAGGGCTCTCGGAGCATGTCGCAAGGCAACAAAGCAGCCAGCGCAGTCCCTTTCCAGGTCGGAAGGGCCCCTTAGAAGGCTGAGGGCCCCTGGAGAGCCCAGAGGGCTCCTGGAAAGTCCAAAGGGCCCCTGTGCAGATCGGAGGGGCCCCTGACCAGACCGAAAGGACCCCTGGGCGGGTAAGAAGGGTCCCTGAACATGCCGAATTGGCCCCTAGCCAGCACGGAGGGCCCCAGGGCAGGTCGAGAGGCTCCTTGAGCATGTCGGCAGGGCAACAAAGCAGCCAGCGCAGTCCGACCAGAAGAGTCGCTGGGCAGATCGGAGGTGCTCCTGGGCAAGTCTGAGGGGCCCTGGCTAGACCGAAAGGGTCCCTGGGCCGGTCGGAAGACCCTTGGAACATGCCGAATGAGTTCCTAGCCAGACTGGAGGGGCCCCTGGGCAGGTCGAAGGGGCCGCTGAGTATGTTGGTAGGGCGACAAAGCAGCCAGTGCAGTCCCTGGCCAGGTCGGAAAGACCTCTGAACAGGCCGAATGGGCCCCTAGACACACAAGAGGGGCTTCTTTGAAGGTCAAAGGAGTCCTTGGTCAGACCGGAAGGGTCAAAAGCACATAGAGATCCCAGATGAAGATTAAATACAAAGAAGATTTACTCCACAATACAAATATTACAAACGGAGCTTTCGGGTATATTGTAACACCCTTCGTCAGGGTGTTACAATATACCCGAAACCTCCGATTTAAATTTTTCCTGTAGAGTAAGCTCTCTTTGTATTTTATATATATATCACCCACCTCACATCATGTCTTTTCGCTTCGCGTATCCCAGATGAGTCCCTGGACAGGTGGGAAGGGCGTTGAGAAGGTCGGAGGGCCCTTAGACGATCTGAAGGGACCCTGGGCCTTTCAACAGTAAGAATGCAATTGTCCAGGGAATACAACCAAAAAAAATCGCGCTGCTCCGCGGCGCAATTTAACTAGAAATTCACTTATATGCGGGTTAGAAGAAAACAATCGCCCCGTTTCTCGCCGCATTTATGTGTTATGTTGCTACCTTCCTATATAATTGGGCAAAATAGTTCACTTTAGTACTTTTTTACCGCACTTTTAAACGCACAATATAACATTTTTAGAGGTCCGTACCATACGCAATGCGACGTATTGATGAGAAAGCATATCCAGGGCATAAGACTGAAAATTTTCGCGCTGCTCCGCGGCACAATTTGTTTAAAGGGACTATCCCACCTTAAAGGGAAATAATGACCTTTTTATTTTGTTAGCAACAATTTCTTAGGCTACCGTTATGGTTCTAAAATTATTTTATTTAAATTTAAGAATTAAATAAAATTATTCCCAAATTCAAAGTTGTAAGTTTGGAAAAAAATACAAAACAAGTACCTTGTGTACTTCATGAAGGTCATTGACAAATTCGTCCTTCCCTACCATTGTTTACATCGAGTGCGGCATTTTTGGAGGCTCTGTGACGTTTCCGATCAAACTGATCCGTGAAGCAATCCGTGAAGCATCCGTGATGCATGACTGACTATCAGTATAAGTCATGAATAACAACAACATGCAAACTATGCCAACTCGAATGAAATAAGGTCGGAATGATTTGAACCCCAGGCAAGCAAGTATTCGCAAAGCACTCGGCACTGCGCCACAGTAGCAAAAGGCGAGGGAAATGCATATTGGATACAATATTATTACGTCATAAGTTTCTGAAGTGTCAACTTCTATGAAATACAGTGATAAAATACCTTCAATAATGATTAACAAGAAAATTCGAACTTAAACAAAATAATTTGAATAAGTCTTTAATTAGCTTTAAACTCAAAATCAGATATATTTTGCAATGCTACACAAGAATGGCACCAGTGAAGTCATTAACGAAGCTTGGTACGGGACTTGGGTATACAAAACGGGAATATGGGGTGATAGCCTTTGACGATACCCGAGCGCTGCTCTGACACACGCTAGTAGCGCTAGTAGCGCTTTCGTTCTCCATGGCAACCAGGCGTCAGCCAATCAAAAGCCAGAAAGGGAATACGTTCTGGCTTTTCATTGGCTCACGCCTGGTTGCCATGGAGAACGAAAGCGCTTCTAGCGCTACTAGCGTGCGTTCGAGCAGCGCTCCGCTTCTCAGCATATAATCAGGAACAACTCGCCACAAATGGTTAAGTGCGCCAAGAAGCATGACAATGACTTTGTAAACAAATCGCCGACGCTAAATAGGTCGCCGTCGATGTGCATCGATGAGCTTCCGATTTAATTGCCAGTTTTGTGTTATTGTTTGTTAGTTTTTTTGGGAAAAATTATTATTTTTCATGATAATATAAAGTATAGTGTTATATACAGCCACATACAAATTATACAAAACTCCTAATATTGAAAACAAATGAAGCGATTTTCAAAAATTGAGGGTCGCAACCACGAACTATGCCGCCGTTGATGTGCATCGATGAGCTTCCGATTTATTTGCCACTTTTCCAATCGCTGTTAGTTTTAGAGGATCGCCGGGCATATAATCATAACAAGCAGAACGCACAATATATTTTCCACCCCATTGCGTAAAAAAGCAATACGGGAAAAGCCCGCAGTTTGATGAGGACCAAAAGTACTTGCAAGTACCGGTCGTTAAAAGTGTGGAACGCTTATCAACTATAACTTGAAATATCTTTCGGTAGGGAAGTTTTCATGCAAAATGTGATGAATTTACAATATGTTTGGTCTCGTCTGGCAATTTCAAGTGCTAACTCCATTTTTGTGGGAAAAGGTCATTATTTCCCTTTAACATTATAATTAACATCTAATTCCGGACCACGCACGTTGCTCGGCCTTTGGTATTTGTGGCCATGCGTTGTTTGAGTTGACAAACTTTGTGAATGTCACAATGCTGAAGGAATAGGCCCACTTACCGCGTGGGTAAGATTTCGCAGCGCTCAGCATCGAGTTTTGGCACCGTAGGGAATTCCTTTACCATTCGCGTAGCTGAGATTGAATATATCTTTTCACCAAAAATACTTAGTTTTCACCAATATTCATCGATTAGTGACCTAATCACCGAATTTTCTGAAGAATAACTATATTGTCATCTGATCACTTTTTCATTGAAATTTGTCACAAAATCCCATCGTTTTGGCGAAAACTGTCACCTTCGCACGTGTGCGAGTGCGTAAGATTATGCACCTCTGGTTATCAGCCGCGAACCCTCCGGTTGTTCGCAAAGGTTGCATAAATGTAGCGCGGAATTTTACAGCAAACTTGAGGAGCCATGTGTCTTGTACCTATAGGTAAACTCTTGGCGGTAGAATATGGACAAACAAAGCTGCTCTGCAAATCAGGACGCATGATTGACGGATTGTTATGTTATGTTATATGACAAGCAGGGGCGCAGCCAGACCTTCGGCAAGGGAGGGGCACGGCATCCCCAGAGGGCCCCCTCGGCCAAAGAACCCCCCCCCCCAAAAAAAAAAACGCGAAATGGTATCTCCTCGGATTTATGCCCCTATATTTTGCAGGGGTCCTAAATTATCGCCAAAAAAAAACGTCGGACAGACCCATGTTGAACAGACCCCATGCGTAGATTGACTGATAAGTACGTAGTCTGATACAAAATAATGTGCGGCAACTGACTCCCTTTGGCACCATGTGGAGTATTAACACGCGCACCGACGTGGGGTGCAGATATCCGCCCATCAGAGATTTTCGTAAATATTGAAAACGGCGGTGTGTAGCGCCACCAAACTTAGCATAACTCTTTGGGCATCAATTATCCACATTTTGTGTAATTTTGTATCTCGAATCATCTCAGGTCAGGTCAACAGGTCCTGTTAAGTGACCCACCTCCAAGCAAGTTTTTGAAAGTTAAGTGACCCCACCTCCAAGCAAGTTTTTGAAAGTCGTGCCAAAGCCACAGTGATTGACCGAGCGGTTTCAAACTCACATGACTTAATAAGGTCATAAGTACCTACAATTTTTTATCTTGGATTTCTAATATCGGTGACCTAAGGTCAGATCCCAAAAAAATGGCGCAAAATGGTATATCCTCGGATTTGGGCCACTATATTTTGCCGGGCCCCCAAATAGTCTCAACAAAAAAACGTCAGACAGGCCCATGTCGAACAGAACCTATGCGTAGATTGACTGATAAGTTCTTAGTCTGATCCCCCCCAAAAAATGCGGCAATTGATCCCTGTTGGCACCATGATGTGAAGTATTAACACGCGCACCGACTTGGGGGGCGGATATCCGTCCCCTGAGGTTTTCGTAAATATTGTAAAACGTCGACACGCAGCGCCGCCAAACTTGGCGTAACTCTTTAGGGAACAATCACCCAAATTGTGTGCCATTTTTTATCTCGAGTCATCTCAGGTCAGGTCAACAAGTCACGTTAAGTGATCCCACCTCCAAGCAAGTTTTTGAAAGTTTGTGGTCGTGCCAAAGTGATCGACCGAGCGGTTTGAAACTCACAGGATTCATTTAGGCCATAGCCCATAAGTACCTACAATTCGTATATCTCGAATTTGTAATATTGGTGACCGAAGGTCAATTCGATTTGATAAACTTCCATTATAAGTAAATGGAGAAAATAAAAATACGTAGAAATCCACAGAAAACGCTTAAATTTGACCAGTTTTCACCAGGTGCCTACACCATTCTTGTGCCAAATGCAAAGATCCAAGTCACATTTTTGTTATGTGACCTCTACGAGGTCAACTCAGGTGATCCAAGAGGTTACGTGTTTTTGTATTCAATAACTCTTTGCCAAATGAAGGTAGAGTAATGGAGTTATCAACAATGTGCTTCGCTCGTCGAGACACGTTGATTGATGTAAAATTTGAACTTGATCTGCCTTGACCTGAGCACAGGACATGTCAATTTTAGAATATGACCTAACTAGGTCATGATCACCCGATACACCATTCGATGTCTCGACAGAGAAACACAATGGTGAAAACTGTAAGTATCACTCTATCATGCGTATCTCAAAAGTTATTCCCTAAAAACAATTCCGCTATTTTGAGAATATTTCACGTTCGATGGCCTTCCCTGAGCTAGCTATTAACCCGAGATCAAATCTGATGAAGCCTGAGTGACAACAAATTAAATTATCTTTCGCACTGGCGGATCCAGCCTCTCTCCGTGGGGGCATCTTTTTGTGGCAAAAAGGTACCCCCATTTTCCCCCGCAGATTTGGGCCGGTCGCCTTACTTTGGTATTCGAGCTAAGAAATTCATTTTCAAATTCACAACAAAACAAAAATATCCGAAAAAAGTTTTTCCTATTTTGGACGGTCAAAAACACAAAATGTCGAATATTCGAGATAGCCATTTTGAAGAAAATGTCATTTATTTTCTTTTGACGTTTTTATTTGCAATTTGCTTCAAAACTCTATTTTCTACGATTGTTCAAACATTTATCGTTTTTCCGCCAAAAATGGCATGACATGGCGTCATTAAAACGTCATTATTTCCCACACTACTGCATCAATTTAATTGGACTTTAGGTGAGAAGGCGTAGAATTGATGCAGAAAAATGTACTGAAAGTTTGGCGTTGATATCTATTATAGTTTTGAAATTATTGAGAAAATCCGGGAGGGTGGCTGATTCTGCCCCCCCCCCCCCCCTTCCCCAGCGGGGTGCTGGTTAAGTGTCTCCGGGGCTGCTTGAATTGCATCAGGTGCGCTGTTTTGTCTATCATTGAAAGAAAGGGATACATACAAACTTCAAATTCAATCACTCGAGAGAAGAAGAAAAACTTCCGTTTTCATGAAGTTTTCTCCTAACATCATTGTTTTTCACGTTCAGTGCAGGGAACGTGCGGGGGGGCATACTTGTAATGAATGCCCCTCTAAGATTCCTGTGGAAGGGGGGGGGGGGGGGGTATTTATCCCTGATGCCCCCCTGGATCCGCCATTGCCAGCAATAACCGCGAAGGAGAGCCTCTGCCAGACTTTTCCGGTTGGAATTTTCCGGTTGGGGCTGCTTGAATGGCACCAGATGCGCTGTTTTCTCTATCATTAAAAAAATGGGAGACATGCAAACTTCAAATTAAATCACTCAAGAAAAAAATACTTTTTCATGAAGTTTTCTCATAGGATCATTGTTTTTCACGTTCAGTGCAGGGAACGCGCGGGGAGGGGGGGGGGGGCATACTTGTATTGAATGCCCCTCTCAGATTCCTGTGGAGGGGGGGGGGGGCGCATTTGTCGCTGATGCCCCTTGGACCCGCCAGTGCCAGCAATTATCGCCAAGGAGAGCCTCTGCCAGACACTTACCTAATGGAATTCATTTTCCCATTTTCCAAATTTGTATAAGCTATTGCGAAAGTTGTGTCATGCCGAGAAGCGGCGCGAAATTTGCCGGGTTTTGACTGTGGATAGCTGGATTTTGACTGCTGCAAAGATGATTTTACGATAAATTGGGAACGCGCGGGGGGGGGGGGGCATACTTGTATTGAATGCCCCCCCCCCCCCCCTCCCATATTTCTTCGGGGGGGGGGGGTGCATTTTCCCATGATGCCCCCTCCCCCTGTATCCGCCAGTAATCTTTCGGTCGTTTTTTTTCGCGCGTCGCTACCTCTTTTTGTTCTCGAGATTTTGACGGGTTTTGATAAGGACACCCATTTATGGCCTAAATTTTACCTTTTGTTGACCTCTGGTGACCTCATTGACCTAAATGACCTGACCTAAAATAATGACTTAGTACTTTCATTGGACCTTGTTTGTTTCGAGCTATCTAACCTGTTTCTGTTTGTCGCTATGCGTTGCATGACTTTTGCAATCTTGTAGGGGCGGGTATCCACCCCCCCGTCGGTTCGAACTTGGTGCGAACCCCGTCTGTGCGTGGGTTAACCATTTTAGATGCACGCACAAGGCACCTTGAAGGTCCCAGCAGCAACACAATCAATAAGAGGCAACGCGGAACGTCTGACCCTCAACATTTTACGTTGTCCCGATTGCTCACGTTTGTGACATATTACATTGGAAACACATAAATTCGAGGTAATTCACAGTCACTAATGTGTAGACTATGGAGTGCGGAGGGGCTTTACGCGAAACGATCCGTTGTTAGTTTGGTAAGACAACTTCAGAAAATAGCAACGTATAAAACTTCCATTGAAAATGTTAAGCGCTCACGGGATTTTCAAGTAGCTTGTCTTAGTTTATGGCCACTGGCAGATCCAGCAGGTTGGGGGGGGGGCAAGCTGACATGCCCCAAACCGCCCAAATTAGCCCAAAATTTGACATATTTTCTTATTTAATAAGACAAATTAGCCCGCGCCCCGCTGGGGTATTCGGTCGAACACGCGAACACGCTGGGGGGGGGGGGGGCAGATTCTGCCCCTTCGTTATATCTCGAACCAATAACCGCAGCGAGACGCGCAAGGCCGTTATTGAAAGCTCTCAATGAGCCGCATCTAACGTTTACCATTCCTTTTTTCAAAATAAGGTCACATATCAGGACACGGCCAGGTCAAAAGTCAAAATTAAGGTATTTTAGTTTTTGGGTCATACTTTCCATCCAAAGCCTTAGATTGAGACTATTATCGCACAAAGTACTCTCAAAGATATAATGCATCTCCCGCATTAGGAAAAAGTGAAATTGTAAGCAAAGGTCAAGGTCAAGATCAGGTCACAAAAGGTCACTTTTGACAAGAGGTCTACGACTTTCGCTTCTAAATTCTGCCGGACGCCAGGAATTGCTTGATAGGGTGGTGGGGTCAGGGCCTGCGCAACAAGCTATGCTTAGTTAGGGCCTGACCTCGGAAATCCATCAATTAAAAAAACATTCGGACTAAATTTATAAAAATAAAAAAAGTTATTTTACACGTAGAATTTGATAGTAGCAGCCATTTTCACAACCTAACACCATATATGGTCAAGGTCAGGTCACATAAGGTCAAAATTTGAAATTGATTCATCTAAATAAAAAAGGCATTTCTCTAGCCTAGTTTTGTCTCAGAAAAACAGTGGTGGCATTTATTTGTCTGTATCTGGTCAATAAAAGCCAAAAAAAACGTAACTTAAAAATTGACGTCATGAGTTACTTATGCTTACGGAGCCATAAGTCAATTAAGATATTGCTTTGAAATTTGGTTTGGGTATCGTCCATACCTGGTTCACTCAGATATATTCCGTTTTTCATATCTTCAAGAAAGAAAGAAATGTGAAAAGTTTTCTGGCATTTTTTTATTTTTATTTTTAGGAGTCAAAAACCCAAACTTTTGAAGAGAATGCCATTTCCTTTCATTTGACGTTTTTCATTTACAATCTGCTTTAAAACTCGATTTTCTACGATTTTTAAAACATTTATCGTTTTTCGACCAAAAATGGCGTGACATGACGTCATTAAAACGTCATGATCTCCCAAAGTGCTACATCAATTTCATTGAACTTTTGTGAGAAGACGTAGAATTAATGCAGCATAAGGTACTGTAAGTTGCACGTCGATACCTATCATAGGAGTTGAGCTGAGGGGCCGAGGCTTTTCCCCATTGGGCCGAAGGGCCCTTCGGGCCCCTCGACCCAATGGGGGGGGGCACGTGCCCCCTGTGCCCCCCTGGCTGCGCCCCTGATGACAAGGGTCTATGAGTAGCAACAATACTGGAGTTACCTGATGCTGTGCATTTTTTTTTTACTGGCTATCTAGCATAGCTGTGGTGTCGGCAAGTCTTATGGGTCATTTTGAGACCCTAAGCATACCATTCAACATTCCATGCAACATTTGACGCATCTTTTTGGTAGGAAAACTGTTGTTGAACTAAAACTGGCTTACACCGTGGATTTACATTCGAAAACTGCATCTGGGGGTGAGGATCATATAATCAGCTGTCATAACCCAAGAAGACAGCTTGTGTTTGACGGATTACCGTCTGATGTTGGCAAAATAGTCCCTTTGTACTTCAAAACCGTTTGACTTCAAGTTACGCTTTGCATTGAATTCAAACATTCCAAACATAAACTTGAATAGGGTTTCAGCAATATTATCTGGTGATTAAAGGGAGTGTGCCTACTCACATCGCGTATTTGGGGTTATTGACACTGGTCTATAGAACACAATTTTCTGAATTGACCCATGGCTTCGTTTCTCCAGATTCGCCCTAGTTGCTGAGATATTCCAAAGACTCCAGGAACTTGCTGGGAGCAAAAAGTTATCGGGTAGACTCCAGAGGGCTTCCGCTATCGATTAAACTGCTAGCATATTGTTAGCGCCGGCCAATAGCAATTCAACAAAACAGCTCGTGCACGCTGACAGCAGCAGCCGAACAGAAACTGGACGGCCATCATGTTTTTCGATGATGGCCGTTTCGATGATGGCCGATGGCCATTTTTTGAAGAAAATATCAATTTAGAGCTACGAAACTTGCACATAATAAAGTTCACAGTGGCAAGAACGTGCTGTGCAAAACTTGTCTTTCTATCTTGCATGATGTGACTGTAATTGTATTGTCTTATGTGCGCCGTTTTACATAACATCACCATAGTGACGATCGTTTTATAGATATCGAAAAAAAAAATAAGCAAAAAAACAATATGTGAGAATTCAGCTAAAGGGGCTCCAGATGTGAATTTCATCATATACAACAATCAAACCAATAGCTACTTACCGTATTAAAAATAGTTTTGACATTCCAAAACAGTAGGCACACTCTCCATTTAAAGGGACTGTCCCACTTTAACATTATATTTGAGTTGAGATTGCCATGTTGTTGGATTTGCATGGAGATTAAGTAGGGTAGCAGTTAAAACAAACACATAGGTCTAATCGAAAAGAAATTCGAGCTTGGTCTTGACAATTGTAACGAATAAAACCTACGTGTATTTGAATGCGGGTCTAAAGCCGATGGCGTCGTCTCTCTTTACCAAATGGTGATGGTAGTCGACTTGTTTTAAGGTGAACCTTGGAGATATTTACGTGTTTCGTTTCTCGATCGCTGGGTGTATTCTATTTACCGTGGGTTCTATCAGGATAACTAGACTTCTATAAAGTGAAAGTCTAATGCAATTTTCCACCTTAGAAAGTTTCAAATTAAAACTAAATGTTCGAAGCTTGGTTTTCTGGTTATGATACCGTAGACTGAAGATAAGCTTCCTTCGTATGGATCGCATTTGAGACGCAAGAATTGTCTAAGAAACATTGTGGCCATATTTTCGCAGCGTGAAGGTTTTCTCTATTACCCGAAATTCCTTGATATGACGTCATCATCCCAAATATCAAAACTTAACTTCTATGAAATTGAGCACTGTTTGCGAGAGATAAAAAAAATGTCATAATCATGTTCGGCAGTAATTACTTCATATTTTACACCACAAGCAGCGTCCATTTGACAACTTTTGGGAAGGTGAGAGTGCCCCTTTAAAGCAGACCACCGCCGTGCCTGCCGGGCGTCAACGCTTGAGAACAGAGATAAGAAGGAATTTCTGGGCCTGGACTGCGGTTTTTTTTTTTGTTGGTAATAATTTTAATGCGGCTGACCTGCCCAGTTTGCCACGTCACTCGCTGGGTAAAATAGCGCAGCGTTGATGTCGATGATGTCGGTTATGCTTATAATGTCGCGTAGCCAAAAACAATTAACATCTGTCCATGTTTCGTGGTGAAAACTGCTTCTCGCTACGTAACATAACTTTCGAGGTCGTAAGGGGTGGGATCAAATGAACCTTCCATCAGAGCGTGTTGCGCTCTGCCCATTCCGCCGATGTGTGTTAAAATATGGCCTATAGGCATGGTCCGGCATGGTCCGTGGTCCGGCATGGAATGTATAGGCATGGTCCGGGCTTATGTCGGTTAACATGTTGTGGGTCCGGGCATAGTCTTAACAGATTTACTGCAAATACGATTTCTAAAACTATCTTCTCAGACCGTTAAATTTATCTGTTAGCACATATTAGCCGTTTTCACGAAGGATGATTGCGCTGACAAGTTTCTGAAAGATTCTGAACGTTTTGAAAACTGCACAACTTTTACGTGCGATTTTTAACTAAAATGTCCCTCATAATTTTGTAATATGTTGGTAAGAATAAAATATGTTGACAATATTGCGGTTTGGTGGTAATAAGCAAGATAAGTATTGATATAATCTTCCTGAAAGTTTCAGGAAGATTCAGGAAGTTTCAGGAAGATTCAGGAAGTTTCAGGAAGATTCTATCAATACTTATTTTGCTTATTACCACCAAACCGCCATTTTGTCAACATATTTTATTCTTACCAACATATTACACAATTATGAGGGACATTTCTAGCCAAAAATCGCATGTAAAAGTTGTGTAGTTTTTCAAAACTTTCAGAATATTTCAAAATACTTTTCAGCGCCATAATCCTTCGTGAAAATGGCTATTATCGGGCCGTTCCTATGTTGCGACACGTTGTAATATAAGTGTTCTGCAATATTGGTGATGATATGGGTACATTCTAATTATATTAAAGACCTGGCAATAGGCATATTGTGCATCCCTTCATCAAACCTTGTCTTAAGTGTCACGTATGTGTGGATAGATCCTCGTTCTTGGCAACGTAAACCGTTCGTGCAATGCCCATTCTAGAAACCAGTGTTCGTCACGGGCCCACCAACCCGGCCCGGCCCGGGCCCATGAACACCAAGCCCAGGCCCGGACCAGGCCCGGCCCGGGCCCATGAACATCAAGCCCAGGCCCGGACCAGGCCCGGTCAAATTAATAATATTGAGGCCCAGGCCCGGTCCGGCCCGTTCAGATTAAACATATCATTATTTTCACTAAATTTGCAATAATTATCCTAGCATATTTACTCTACTATAAATGTGAAACAATGAACCAACTATGCTAACAAAAAATAAATAACAGCCACAGCAACAGTGTGTTGCTGTGGAAGTAAACTGTTGGTTAAACTATTCTTTTTAAGCTCTGACCTGAGCTTGCGCGCATTACTTCAAAATTATCAGCCCAGGCCCGTCCAGAGCCTGGTGATTTCCTTAAAGTTCAGGCCCGGCCCAGGCCCGGCCCATGACCCATAGGGATAGCCCGCCCCGAGGCGAACTCTGCTAGAAACGCTTCTAGAAACGGATGCAGGAACTTCTAGAAACGGATGCAGGAACTTCTAGAAACGGATGCAGATCAGAATTCGCCATGGGCTGGGCTGGCCCTATGGGCCATGGGCTGGGCCTGGGCTGGGCCTGGGCTGGGCCTGGGCCGGGCCTCAACTTTAAGGAAATCACTGGGCTCTGGATGGGCCTGGGCCTGACAATTTTGAAGTAATGTGCGCGTCGCACAAGCTCAGGTCAGAGCTCAAAAATATTTTAGCCAGCAGTTCACTTACACAGCAACACACTGTTGCTGTGGCTGTGGCTTTTTGCTTTTTGGTTAGCATAGTTGGTTCATTGTTTCACATTTATAGTATACAAGTAAATATGTTAGGATAATTATTGAAAATTTTGTGAAAATAATGATATGCTTAATCTGAACGGGCCGGACCGGGCCTGGACCTCAATATTATTAATTTGACCGGGCCTGGTCCGGGCCTGGGCTTGGTGTTCATGGGCCTGGACCGGACTGGGATGGGGGTTGGTGGGCCCGTGGCGAACACTGATGCAGATTAAACATGTTTACGTCTCTGGTTGATAAAACCATCATAATTACTCATCATTAGATATAGTCCGGTTAAAACCACCAAAGTCGGGCCAATTTCACGGTTTTCAGTCGCTTCGTTTCGCATGTTCTCAGTTTTGAGCCTCATTTGATGTTTGCGGTCCCGTGCCCAGCCGACCACGATTCGCCCTGCGGCACTTTGTGAAACGGTCCTGACCTTCGACCTCGGTTATTGCTGTAGATCTCCCCTCCCACTTACTTGTGTGTAACTTACTACAATGAAAAGCCTCTCCCGAGACCACTGAAATGTTCCACTATAACCGTGTGTAACCGGCAACGTGTCAGTTACGGCGGGTAGGAGTTGACCTTCCCTCGGTCGGCCCAAGTTGGATCGGTCCGGGCCAGGGGCGCAATCAAGTACATGCTGGCCCAAACCGGGACAGGGAGCCGTTTTTTTTTAGGAGAAGTTGAAATGCTGGCGACATGCCACTTTAGGGAAACCTGTAAGCTGCTACTATTGACATGCCTGGTGTCTGTTTAAGTGTATTCCTTGTTCCATTTAAGATCTGTGGTCGGTATCAGCATGGCACACTATAACCTACCACCACACAGTATGAAGAGGGTACTCCTTGTTCCATTTAATATCCTTTGTCGGTATCAGCATGGTACACTATAACCTACCACACAGTATGAAGAGGGGGTACATGCATCCGTTTATTGTTAACTGCTAGAGTTGCAAAAGTGAGAGAAATGAAACCGCACTGCAGGCTGAGGGCATGAATCGAGTGGTGGAGCATTGTAGCATGGCATACATTCGACATAGTCAGGAGTGCCAATGCGTCTGAGTTCAATCTCAGCGATGGGTCTTTTGACTCTTTGTTCTCCAACTGGGATGGCTCATTATCACCCACGAGCCAGTGGACACTATCGAACAGTTGTTACAGACACTATCGAACAGTTGTTACTCGTTCACGCTATCTGATGCTGTACGATATGCCCAGTGGCGGCGGAAGGTATTTTCGGATGGGGCAAAGAAACCCAGTGGCGGCGCTATCTGATGCTGTCGGCGCTATCTGGGGCCCCCTTGGCCAAAGCTCCCCCCCCCCATACGGCCAAAGGCCCTCCTTCAAAAGAAACGCGAAATAGTATCTCCTCGGATTTAGGCCACTATATTGTGTAGGCCACTATATTTTGTATATTTTAATGGTCGTAAAAAACGTCGGACAGGCCCATGTTGAAGTCTCAGGCCTGCCGAGGGCCCCCTCAGGGCTACCGAGGGCCCCCCTCAGGCCGACTGAGGGCCTTCTGTCGGCCTTAGATGGCCCCTTGGGCTGGCTGGGGCACCTCGGGACCCTCGGTCAACTTCTTGGAAAGCTCTTACAAATTTATGGGGGTGCAAAATCATGTTCCCCCCCCCCCCCCCCCCACCTCTCCCCCTCCAACTTCTTGAGTGGGGGGGGGGGGCAGCTGCCCCCCCCCCCCCCCCCCTCTTCCGCCGCCCCTGGATATGCCCACCGTTATGAAAGCACCAGAGCCGTCCGCTATCAATATGTGTGTTAAGGACGGGTCGGCATTTTATCGGACACTGTCAATGTTATCAACTTCTGATTAGCTGTTTGGTTTGGGGCTTGTAACTTGAGGTACAGATGCCTACCAAGCGCAGCCTGCTGCTTATTGGATGCGTCTAAATAACTGTTTCACTCACCAGTTAATTAATTAGCCATCTGTTGTGTATTGGAACGCTCAAGTTATATCGTAAGTTAATTTCGTACTTCGTAGCGTGGGATTAATTGGTAAATAAATTGATAATTACGAGCGAGCGCGAAGCGCTCGCTCGTCTTTCCGTGGTGTATGGGAAAAATCTTATTATGAGCGGCCCGACCCGACCCGGCCCGGCCCGGCCCGGCCCGGCTCGACCCGGCCCGTGGCGACGCTTTTGAGAAGCTCATATCTCTGCAACCGCACGTCCGATTGACAAGCGGACTTCTTTGCTGAGCAGCCCCATCTAACCTACCCTGTTTGAGACCAGTGCCGACTCATCTGGGTGACTACCACTGCGCGTGGCGCGTGCCGCGGGAGGGGTGTTTAGAAGTATTTTCTCGCAATAACTCCGCAACGGCTGGGCAGATTATGTGCAAATTTCGTGTGTGGTTAGGGACCCATCAGCCGCCACTTTAACAGAACTCAGGAGTGGGGTGACTCTGCACGTGCGCACGTGCACACCCCTATTATATATCTCAGGAACGGCTGAGCCGATTGTGTTCAAATTTGGTGCGTGGTTAGGGACCTCTCATCCGCCAGTTTCCCACAAGTCAGGGATGGGTGCCTCTGCACGTGCGCACGTGCACATCCCTATTCTGTATCTCAGGAACGGCTGAGCCGATTGTGTTCAAATTTTATGTGTGGTTAGGGACCTCTCAGCCGCCGCTTTTCCACAAGTCAGGAGTGGGATGGCTTTGCACGTGCGCACGTGCGCACCCCTATTCGATATCTCTGGAACGGCTGAGTCGATTGTGTTCAAATGTGGTGTGTGGTTAGGCCGGGACCTCTCAGCCCCCACTTTCCTACAAGTCAAAGTGGGTGCCTCTGCACGTGCGCACGTGCGCACCCTTTTTTGTATCTCTGAAACTACTTGCCCGATCGAGTTGAAATTCCCCATACATTTCCTTCGCGCTCGCTCGTTCATCGCCAACTACGGCGCCTTACTGGTAAATTAGGTATGAATTGCACTTTGCGGGACTTTGTGCACACGCAAAGCGACATGATATAGCAAGCATATCTATACATCGCATGCGATTCTGGACCTCGATGGCGAGGGTAAATATTCGCAAGTGATTTTTTGCACGTTATATGATGCATTGGTATTTTCATCAGCGTGAGAAACGGCTCTTATCCTCTTAAAAAAATACAACTTTACAATAGTTTTAGGTCAGGTTTAGGTTCCGCCTGAGTGGTTGCATGAGCGGCACATTAAAATCCGTCAAATTGGGAACTAAGTCTGAATTAAGAATTGAGTCTCTTAATCTTATACGATTAATTATACTCAGATAATAATACACTGATATTGTTAGGTAAGCCAAATGGTGCCAAAAATATTAAGTATCATACAATAATTTCAAGAAGTAGGATCCGAATGTCCTGGCCAGGAATGTCCCACATTTCCACGCTTAGTCGGGGAGGGAACAACCAATGTCCAATCCAATGCATTCACTTAAAATGTAAAACAACCCTGCTTACTGGAATGACTTGTAAACGATTCACGGTGAATCGACTAACGATTCAATAATCGCATCATTTGACGAAGAATCACAGGTGAATCGATTCATTTTACAGAAACATCAATAATCATGCAAGCCATAGCCTCATATTATTTAATATATTAATGAGAAAACAAATCAAAAGAGACAACAGTTTCGGGCGTAGCCCATCCTCAGGTGGGTGGGTGGCCTACGCCCGAAACTGTTGTCTCTTTTGATTTGTCTTGTGAATATATTAAATAATATGAGGCTATGGTTTGTATTTATTCCGTTTTACATTATGAGCATCAAACAGTGCTATCTTACGTGAATCATGAGTTGAATCATGACACTGCGGTGCGTATAATCACCAAATGGAAATGAGAATGAAATTTAAACCGATTGTACGAAGAAAAAACCTGAGTTTCATATTGTACGAAGTAGGTAGGTAGGCAGGCACTGTTGGTACTTGGTAGTTCATGTGATGAAACCCTGCCAACAGAGCATTCATGATGCCTGATTTAGGGTACCATACATATTACCTGCTTATCTACAGAGATCATATTTACCTAGGAAAAGACTGCAGAGCATAACATTGAACACAAATACGAGTGCACTATCTGTCTATAATTGCACGTGGACCATGAATCAGAATCAGAGTTGAATCATTGCGCTGAGCCGCGAATTACTGGTGAATCGATTCACTTTACGCTGAATGGCAATTTGAATCAGAATCGAATCATTGAGGTTTCACTGGAATCACTGATGAATCGATTAATTAAAAAATGAATATTTTACAAGTGTGCTAGAATGATCTGTTTCGAGCTCCAGATGCGATGTTCGCCGCGTAGTGCACGCTACCCTACCAGCATGGATCACTGCACCCTGAGTTCCCGCTGCGCCGGTCTGTTTCTATTGCGCCGCCGCCGCTGTTGTTGGCCTGGCCTCCCTCCGTACATCGGGAGCCTGGCAGCGCGCCTGCCGCCTTTGTCGGGCCGCTCGGCAGCTCGGGCAGACAGGTGCCGCCGAGGTCGCCAGCCTCGCAGCAGACCCAGCAGACCGGCCCGGTCCCAAGCGGCGGCGCCGCCGCCGCCGCCGGCCAGTGACGGCCGCTCGCTGCGCCAGGGATGAGCTCAGCGGCACAGGCGGCGGCGGCCACCAGCGGCGGCGGGGTGCCAGCGCGGCCGGCTGGAGGAGACAGTGACCCGCTGACCGGGACCTGGGCGGGGTCCGTGTCGTCACAGGAGGCGGAGGAGAGCCGCCGACTCAGCAACTCAGACGGAGCGCTGATCGAGGAGCCGGTCGACGACACGCCGCCCTACTCCGAGTCAGAGTCCGACTCGGCCGCCGCCTCCAAACCCAGGTGAGAGACCAGCTCGCCTCCAAACCCAGGTGAGAGGCCAGCTCGCCTCCAAACCCAGGTGAGAGACCAGCTCGCCTCCAACCTCATGTGAGAGACCAGCTCGCCTCCAACCTCATGTGAGAAACCAGCTCGCCTCCAACCTCATGTGAGAGACCGGCTCGCCTCCAACCTCATGTGAGACCGGCGCAGACTCGCGTCGGGGGGGGGGGGGGGGGGGCTGCCCTAATTTCGGCAGGTTATTTCCGCGGGCAGCAGGGATGCGGGTGAGTCAGGCCAGCTGTGCTACGTGGGACTGTCGAGGCAGGTGACTAAATACGCCGTCCACTCGCAATGCTTCCCCACGCGCAGCGGCTCCGCCTGGCTGACCGTCTCGCTGTCGCTGCCTCGCTGCCTCGCTGCTGCCTGTCTACGCTGTCTCGCTGTCTGTGTGGTGAGTGGTGACCTTTCCTGTGACCATGACTAAGTCCCGGCGTAGAATGTGCACCACGTGTTGTGTATACCTCAGCCGTGGAGTGTGTGCGGGCACCTATCTGACGGCGCGGCCCGGGTGACTCCACCTGTCGTCTTGTCTCTGTCGCGTCTGTCATCGTGACGTGGCAGCCCGCACCACCCACTGAGGTGTGGTGCGGCATCGGGCTTCCCCGCCGTCCCAGACATGCTGAGGTGCAGTCTCAGTGAGTGACAGAGGGTAGTGAGTGACGGAGGGTAGGACGGGCGGTCACCGCCCCTCGCTCTGGTGCAGTCTCAGTGTGTGGCCGTGGGTAGTGAGTGACGGAGGGTAGGACGGGCGGTCACCGTCCCTCGCTCTGGTGCAGTCTCAGTGTGTGGCCGTGGGTAGTGAGTGACGGAGGGTAGGACGGGCGGTCACCGCCCCTCGCTCTGGTGCAGTCTCAGTGTGTGGCCACCCCTCCCACGTTGAGGTGCAGTCTCAGTGGTGACCACCCCTCGCTCTGGTGCAGTCTCAGTGGTGACCACCCCTCCCACGTTGAGGTGCAGTCTCGCCGCGTGGTGGCATCGTGTCCGAGTCAGATAGGGGCTCGACCGCGGCGGTTTTTACGCCTCGGTTTCTCATGATAAACAGCTGTGTGTGAGGGCTGGTACTCAGAAAGACTAGGTCAGAATGACACAGAATGTCGGGTCAGCGCCACACCAAGGCTCAGTGAGAACCAGACCACTGTCGGCACGTGCGGAGGTCGTGTGTAAGGACACCTCCGGCCGGCTGCGGGAGGGGCCGTCGAGGGCAGGTCGGGCGTGTTGCAGGGATAGTAATGCCGCCAACTCTCCGCTCGCCGTCTGAAAAAACAAACACAACTCGGTACACTACACCGTGCTCCCTGTTACGTCATATGTGGGAGGTGAAACATCTTCGAAACCAGCCTTCAGATTCTTTATATTTAAAATAGGTGATTCATTAGATTGGGGCAACTTTGATGACTCAGCAATCAGCATCATGCCATTTTATCATTGATAGAAAACAACGTTCATCTTTCAAAAAGCCACAGTAACATTCTTGAGTCGTTAAGTACATGCCTGTCACAAGATGGGATGTATGTGGGCTCATCCTCCAGATGCACTCAAGTCTCAAACGCATGTGTCGTGCGTGACAGCAATTCTTCAGAAATGTGTTGTGCGGTGCAGTATCTTGACTAATGCTCTTTCGCACTAAATACGCTTTGGCGTCCCACAAGTGTTCGTGCATTGCATCTATTACTCTGCAGTAGGAATTCACTGTAAGCGACTTTCGTCCATTCACTTTTAAAATTATGAACCCATCAAATGGGGTAAGTGTGTTTTTTCTTCTTGTAAATTGTGCATACGTTTTTGCCTTTGATGGAATAAATACTGTATAAACGGCAAAATGGAATAATTATGATGATTGGGGTTTAAGGGCGCCGCAACTGTCTGGTTATGTGGCGACCATGCAAAAGAGAATAAACCGAATAAAGAGTGTATACGCTTATTGTGTTCATGAGCGTGATGGAAAGGAATCACAGTATTGCATGTGTTATGAGCAAACTGGCATTTATTTATCTGCGCCCGTAGTCTATGTGCCAGCAGTGCGGGTAACTTAAAAAAATGGGCCACGATTTTCGTTTTACATCAGTTTTATAATGCGTTAACCCTCGCCCTACGGGGACATTTTCTCACCTTTGCCCTACGGGGGGGGGGGGTCCTAAAAAGACCCCCCACACTGTTAACTTCCAAACTAAGCAACATAGATCAATGCGGTAAGAACCAGCATGTTGCCTGTCATGAGAATAATCTAACAGTATGCGATTTTTAGGTTTCAGGTCAACGGGTGACCTTGCAGGTCAAGTGAATGACCTAAGATCGACCACGTCAAAAATAGCGATTGTACAGGGCGCTTAGTATAACTTCCGAACGGAGAGAGATAGAGACACCGTAAAAGTAACGTGATTCCTGTCATAAGGAAAATCCAAAGGCATCCATTTTTAGCATCTAGGTCAACTGGTGACCTTTGGGGTCAGGTCAATGGCCCTTTAGGTTCTGACATGACCTTGACGAAAAGGTCATAGGTCACGATCTAAACGTCGTATACACTTCAAATTTTTGTAGGATGCGTATAATTGTTGTAAACTCAGCTACTGAAAATTTCAGCAAGATGCGCCGCTTGTGTACAAAGTTATTCAAGAAAATCCTCAGGAAGGGGGGTTCGTTTTAGGACCCCCCGTAGGGCGAGGGTTTTAAGGCACGTTTCGTCTTTTGCCGAGTAGTAAGTCATGAGGCATTGCTGAAATAAGTGCACTGTGAAATAAATACGAAACGAGTAAGTACGGAGTCCCAGACTGACCATATGACGTAAAACCAACGTAATGTGATACTTGCTGATGCTCATATAATGCCTATTCAAGACGTCTTTAAAGGGAAATATTCACCTTTTAATCTATTTTTCTGCATTATCTTATGCAACATGTATGGTATAAAATTGATCGAGTCTCAATTTAAAAATGAAATTACAACCTTTTTATATTTATAAAATTATTTGTTGTGGGAAATCAAAAAAAGTACATATACTTCTTTCGGAGTTCATGATCGGTGTTTTCCCTTCACTATTGGAAGCGCGGCATATCTGGCGCTTTTCTTTCAATCTGTTCAACGTTGAATAACCTGAACCACAAATGGCGTGCGAGTGCGCCGAGAAGCGTGACAATATCTTTGTAAACAAATCGCCGACACTAAATAGGTCGCCGTATTTCAATTTAATCTTGATAAGCGTTCCACACTTATAACGACCGGTACTTGCAAGAACTTCTCGGTTGCCATCAAACTCCGGGCTTTTCCCGTATTGCTTTTTTTAAGCAATGGTGTGGAAAATATATTTTGCTTCTGCTTGTTGTGAATATATACCCGCCCATCCTTTACAATTAACAACCATTGCAAAACAAAAAGGCAGTTAAATTGGAAGCTCATCGATGCACATCGACGGCGACTTATTTAATGTCGGCGATTTGTTATAAGTGCCCATTCAACAACGTTGAACAGATTGATACAAAATCGCCAGATGTGTCGCTTTCCAATAGTGGAGGGAAAATACCGATCATGAATTTCCCAAACTTCCAACTTTGAATTAGGGAATTATTTTATTTTATTCTTAAATTTAGATAACATCATTTTAACCCTCCCCCTTCGTTGGGGGGCCTGACAGGCCCTTCCTGAGGTTTTTCTTGAATAACTTTTGACACATGCGGCGCATCTTGCTGACATTTTCCGTAGCTGAGTTTAAAACAATTATATATAAGTTGTAAATTTTGTATTGAAATTAGTTGAGTAGTTTGGGAAATAATCATGTTTTGATGACGTCATGTTGGTGCAAAAACGATAAATATTTGAAAAATAGTAGAAAACCAAGTTTTAAAGCAAATTGCAAACGTAATTCACCAAAGATACAACATGGCATTCTTTTTCAAATGGAAATCTTGGATTTGCAAAATTTTGGGTTTTTGATCCCGAAAATAAAATAAACATTATTTGAAAAAATCACCACAAAATACATTTTTCAAAGATGTTAGAAAAACCGGAATACATGTGAGAGGAATGAGCATGGACAATACCCATACCAAATTTCAAAGCAATATCTTTATTTTTGACTGAGTGATGGCTCCCTAAGTGTAAGCAACTGATGACGTCATTTTTTAATAACTTTTTTTGACTTTTTCTGACAAGATACGAACAAATAATTACCTTTTCTGTATTTCTGATCCAAAAATGGTCTAGGAACATGCCTTTTATTTACATTTATCAATTTCTAATTTTGAGGTTTTCTGAAGAGCAAAATCGCTGTTTTGGACGTGGTAAATCCGAGGTCATTCACTTGACCTGGAAGGTCACCCGTTGACCTGACACCTACAAATCGCATACTGTTAGCTTCCTCTCATGACAGGCAACATGCTGTTTCTTACCGCATTGCTCTAAGTTGCTTGGTTTTGGAAAATAACAGGGGGGCCTGTCAGGCCCCCCCCCCCGTAAAGCGAAGGTGAAAAAAGCTCCCATATGGCGAGGGTTAATACCATAACGATAGCCAAAGAAATTGTTGCTAACAAAATCAAAAGGTCATTATTTTGCTTTAACCTCTGTAATGACACCGTTGTGACGACATGCAAGTACACATACCTCGCCTTCGACTCTGTCCGTACACAGCACATTGTACTTACAGTGTAGGTACACAGTACACTGTCCAAATGTCTCTGGATAATAGTTCGAGGTGTCAACGCTTGATCCATACAACGCTTGATACTACATAACGCTTGATCCATACATGGGTCTCCCAGCTCCCGATGTCGGACTAGTCGTCCAGGCCAGGGGCGTAGCTTCTCCAGAAAAGTTGGGGTGGGTGAGCTGGGAAAAATCGCTTAAAGTACCATCAAAATCCACAAAAATAGATATTTCTCCCCAGATTTGACCCACTTCCTCGTCCAAGTTGGTGGGGCTGAAGCCAAGTTAGGGGGGGGGGGGCTGAAGCCCCCTCACCTGAATAGGAAACTACACCCCTGGTCCAGACATGCGTGCATACTGTATACATCTGGCCACGTGTGTGACCCGCGCTGACCTGTCCGACCCGGCGGCTCTGTCAGCAGTCTGCAGGGCTCGCTGGACGGCAAGGACAGCGACTACACGGACACCATCTGCTCCAACCGGAGCGACTTCTTCAAACGCTACTATGCGCCCACCAGGTGAGCCGGGGGCCAGCAGAGAGGGGGCTGCAATCCGTACTAGGACTTTGTATTATCTGTGGTGGCACTATCTGGTGAGATGGCATGCTTTGACATTTTCTCCTCTTTATATTTATATCCCCACTGGCCACTGTTGTGATTTTCAAGTACTGGCCAGGCCAGACACAAATCACAATTCTTATGTTCGCGGCCCTGCTAAATTTATGGGGCGCGAAGCGAAGACTTTGCTGTCACTTGAACACTTGCGCTCGATACATCGTAGGTTGCAACATGTCAAAATGCCGCGGATTGTTAATGTGATGGACACAATGTCCTCGTGTGAAGAGCGACGCGGCATTTCGGTCTTCAGATGGACACAATGTCCTCGTGTGAAGAGTGACGCGGCATTTCGGTCTTCAGATGGACACAATGTCCTCGTGTGAAGAGTGACGCGGCATTTCTGTCTTCAGATGGACACAATGTCCTCGTGTGAAGAGTGACGCGGCATTTCGGTCTTCAGATGGACACAATGTCCTCGTGTGAAGAGTGACGCGGCATTTCGGTCTTCAGATGGACACAATGTCCTCGTGTGAAGAGTGACGCGGCATTTCGGTCTTCAGATGGACACAATGTCCTCGTGTGAAGAGTGACGCGGCATTTCGGTCTTCAGATGGACACAATGTCCTCGTGTGAAGAGTGACGCGGCATTTCGGTCTTCAGATGGACACAATGTCCTCGTGTGAAGAGTGACGCGGCATTTCGGTCTTCAGATGGACACAATGTCCTCGTGTGAAGAGTGACGCGGCATTTCGGTCTTCAGATGGACACAATGTCCTCGTGTGAAGAGTGACGCGGCATTTCGGTCTTCAGATGGACACAATGTCCTCGTGTGAAGAGTGACGCGGCATTTCGGTCTTCAGGTCGCGGCAGGAAACAAACCGATTTCGAAAGTGTTTTCATGCGTTAGCAGGGGCGGATCCAGGGGGCAAGGGGCCATGCCCCCCAAAGTCCTGAAACTATGCTTTGCCCCCCCCCCCCTCCCTCCCCAAACGGTCGGACGTACAGCTGTGAAAATTGTCTTTGCAGTAGTCAAAATCCAGCTATCCACAGTGACAAATTTGAAAATGTCGCGCAGCTTCGCGGCAATCGGCATGATACAAAATTCGCAATTTCTTAAATTCACATTTGGAAAATGGGAAAAATAATTCATAAAATGTCTGTCAGAGGCTCTCCTTGGCGGTACCTAATTGGGCCCACCCCACTCCAGGGCCCACTCCCTTCATAAAATATTAACTTTCAAGCGGGCTACATAACTTGTAGCTAGTCTGCCGAGTTCCGAAAAAGGCGACGCGAACGCAAAGACGCGGACATCGGCACCCGGAAGCTGCTCCAGCGGTGCCCAACTTGCTGGACCGAAGAGCTAATAGTGGGACCAGGCCAGGACCATCTCCCCAAGCCATCTCGCCCCAGGCTCCTCCAGATCCACAGGGACCATTTATGCGCGGAAAAATTGTTCTGTCTCTTTCAAACCATTTGCGCTGTTACCATTTGTTTGTTACAGTTCGGTACATATGTATACAGTTATTATTATCATATGTACTATTGAGCTCTGACTGCCACCGGTCATCGTGATTTACTATCCGAGGAATATGTATATGAAAAACTACCTTACTTTCAATATTTTTCATCATACCGCGATGTGCAACCAGGAATAGGGATCCGGTTACTTGGCTTGGCTCCACTCACGGTATGGTTCCAATGTTAAAATTTCTTTTTCCACGACCTAAAATAAACATTTTCACGCCGCTTCGCGGCTCGGTGGCCATCGTCATAACGAAGCCATCGTCATCGTCTTCGGTTCGTTCAAACGGTGAATTGAATTAATAGCATTTTTAGCTTCTTATCCTCTAAAAGGCCCACCGCCCATGTTTCTGGGTTTTATCAGGCAAACCCGTAAAATTTCGCGCTGCTTGGCGGCGCTAAATAACAAGTGCCTACTACAACATGAAAACCACATTAAACATACTGCAAAGGCTTAAATACACGCATAGCAATGGGAGTACATTATTTTCGTCATTTCAGCCGACCCCCACCCAAAAATTATCGGCGACGCCCTGCTTACCCCTCCCCCGGTAAACAACTTTCTCGCTGACGGCTGACGGCTTGCTCCCCCCCCCCCCCCCCCCCCCCGCTTAACATTTTTTGGGGAAATTATGCCACTGGATTTCCCCCCCCCCCCCTCCCAAAAAACAACAACACGTCTGGATCCGCCCCTGTGTGTTAGGAGTACATTCCTAACTTGGTCGCAGCAGTCGTCTCCATTGGTAACTCGCCGATCCGCCGCTCCTTCGCCGGTCCCGTCAGTTCCCCTGTGACCCTCACTGTCCTTATGTGACGCGCCGATGCCGCTCCTTCGCCGGTCCCGTCCGTTCCCCTGTGACCCTCACTGTCCTTATGTGACGCGCCGATGCCGCTCCTTCGCCGGTCCCGTCCGTTCCCCTGTGACCCTCACTGTCCTTATGTGACGCGCCGATACCGCTCCTTCGCCGGTCCCGTCAGTTCCCCTGTGACCCTCACTGTCCTTATGTGACGCGCCGATGCCGCTCCTTCGCCGGTCCCGTCCGTTCCCCTGTGACCCTCACTGTCCTTATGTGACGCGCCGATGCCGCTCCTTCGCCGGTCCCGTCCGTTCCCCTGTGACCCTCACTGTCCTTATGTGACGCGCCGATGCCGCTCCTTCGCCGGTCCCGTCAGTTCCCCTGTGACCCTCACTGTCCTTATGTGACGCGCCGATGCCGCTCCTTCGCCGGTCCCGTCAGTTCCCCTGTGACCCTCACTGTCGTCATGTGACGCGCCGATGCCGCTCCTTCGCCGGTCCCGTCAGTTCCCCTGTGACCCTCACTGTCCTTATGTGACGCGCCGATGCCGCTTCTTCGCCGGTCCCGTCAGTTCCCCTGTGACCCTCACTGTCCTTATGTGACGCGCCGATGCCGCTTCTTCGCCGGTCCCGTCAGTTCCCCTGTGACCCTCACTGTCCTTATGTGACGCGCCGATGCCGCTCCTTCGCCGGTCCCGTCAGTTCCCCTGTGACCCTCACTGTCCTTATGTGACGCGCCGATGCCGCTTCTTCGCCGGTCCCGTCAGTTCCCCTGTGACCCTCACTGTCCTTATGTGATGCGCCGATGCCGCTTCTTCGTCGGTCCGGTCCGTTTCCCTGTGACCCTCACTGTCCTTATGTGACGCGCCGATGCCGCTCCTTCGCCGGTCCCGTTGTTTCCCTGTGACCCTCACTGTCCTTATGTGACGCGCCGATGCCGCTCCTTCACCGGTCCGGTCCGTCTCCCTGTGACCCTCACTGTCCTTATGTAACACGCCGATGCCGCTCCTTCGCCGGTCCCGTCAGTTCCCCTGTGACCCTCACTGTCCTTATGTGACGCGCCGATGCCGCTCCTTCGCCGGTCCCGTCAGTTCCCCTGTGACCCTCACTGTCCTTATGTGACGCGCCGATGCTGCTCCTTCGCCGGTCCCGTCAGTTCCCCTGTGACCCTCACTGTCCTTATGTGACGCGCCGATGCCGCTCCTTCGTCGGTCCGGTCCGTCTCCCTGTGACCCTCACTGTCCTTATGTAACACGCCGATGCCGCTCCTTCGCCGGTCCCGTCAGTTCCCCTGTGACCCTCACTGTCCTTATGTGCCGCGCCGATGCCGCTCCTTCGCCGGTCCCGTCAGTTCCCCTGTGACCCTCACTGTCCTTATGTGACGCGCCGATGCCGCTCCTTCGCCGGTCCCGTCAGTTCCCCTGTGACCCTCACTGTCCTTATGTGACGCGCCGATGCCGCTCCTTCGCCGGTCCCGTCAGTTCCCCTGTGACCCTCACTGTCCTTATGTGACGCGCCGATGCCGCTCCTTCGCCGGTCCCGTCAGTTCCCCTGTGACCCTCACTGTCCTTATGTGACGCGCCGATGCCGCTCCTTCGCCGGTCACGTCAGTTCCCCTGTGACCCTCACTGTCCTTATGTGACGCGCCGATGCCGCTCCTTCGCCGGTCCCGTCAGTTCCCCTGTGACCCTCACTGTCCTTATGTGACGCGCCGATGCCGCTCCTTCGCCGGTCCCGTCAGTTCCCCTGTGACCCTCACTGTCCTTATGTGACGCGCCGATACCGCTCCTTCGCCGGTCCCGTCAGTTCCCCTGTGACCCGCACTGTCCTTATGTGACGCGCCGATGCCGCTCCTTCGCCGGTTCCGTCAGTTCCCCTGTGACCCTCACTGTCCTTATGTGACGCGCCGATGCCGCTCCTTCGCCGGTCCCGTCAGTTCTCCTGTGACCCTCACTGTCCTTATGTGACGCGCCGATGCCGCTCCTTCGCCGGTCCCGTCAGTTCCCCTGTGACCCTCACTGTCCTTATGTGACGCGCCGATGCCGCTCCTTCGCCGGTCCCGTCAGTTCCCCTGTGACCCTCACTGTCCTTATGTGACGCGCCGATGCCGCTCCTTCGCCGGTCCGGTCCGTCTCCCTGTGACCCTCACTGTCCTTATGTAACACGCCGATGCCGCTCCTTCGCCAGTCCCGTCAGTTCCCCTGTGACCCTCACTGTCCTTATGTGACGCGCCGATGCCGCTCCTTCGCCGGTCCCGTCAGTTCCCCTGTGACCCTCACTGTCCTTATGTGACGCGCCGATGCCGCTCCTTCGCCGGTCCCGTCAGTTCCCCTGTGACCCTCACTGTCCTTATGTGACGCGCCGATGCCGCTCCTTCGTCGGTCCGGTCCGTCTCCCTGTGACCCTCACTGTCCTTATGTAACACGCCGATGCCGCTCCTTCGCCGGTCCCGTCAGTTCCCCTGTGACCCTCACTGTCCTTATGTGACGCGCCGATGCCGCTCCTTCGCCGGTCCCGTCAGTTCCCCTGTGACCCTCACTGTCCTTATGTGACGCGCCGATGCCGCTCCTTCGCCGGTCCCGTTAGTTCCCCTGTGACCCTCACTGTCCTTATGTGACGCGCCGATGCCGCTCCTTCGCCGGCCCCGTCAGTTCCCCTGTGACCCTCACTGTCCTTATGTGACGCGCCGATGCCGCTCCTTCGCCGGTCCCGTCAGTTCCCCTGTGACCCTCACTGTCCTTATGTGACGCGCCGATGCCGCTCCTTCGCCGGTCCCGTTAGTTCCCCTGTGACCCTCACTGTCCTTATGTGACGCGCCGATGCCGCTCCTTCGCCGGTCCCGTCAGTTCCCCTGTGACCCTCACTGTCCTTATGTGGCGCGCCGATGCCGCTCCTTCGCCGGTCCCGTCAGTTCCCCTGTGACCCTCACTGTCCTTATGTGACGCGCCGATGCCGCTCCTTCGCCGGTCCCGTCAGTTCCCCTGTGACCCTCACTGTCCTTATGTGACGCGCCGATGCCGCTCCTTCGTCGGTCCCGTCAGTTCCCCTGTGACCCTCATTGTCCTTATGTGACGCGCCGATGCCGCTCCTTCGCCGGTCCCGTCAGTTCCCCTGTGACCCTCACTGTCCTTATGTGACGCGCCGATGCCGCTCCTTCGCCGGTCCCGTCAGTTCCCATGTGACCCTCACTGTCCTTATGTGACGCGCCGATGCCGCTCCTTCGCCGGTCCCGTCAGTTCCCCTGTGACCCTCACTGTCCTTATGTGACGCGCCGATGCCGTTCCTTCGCCGGTCCGGTCCGTCTCCCTGTGACCCTCACTGTCCTTATGTAACACGCCGATGCCGCTCCTTCGCCGGTCCCGTCAGTTCCCCTGTGACCCTCACTGTCCTTATGTGACGCGCCGATGCCGCTCATTCGCCGGTCCCGTCAGTTCCCCTGTGACCCTCACTGTCCTTATGTGACGCGCCGATGCCGCTCCTTCGCCGGTCCCGTCAGTTCCCCTGTGACCCTCACTGTCCTTATGTGACGCGCCGATGCCGCTCCTTCGCCGGTCCCGTCAGTTCCCCTGTGACCCTCACTGTCCTTATGTGACGCGCCGATGCCGCTCCTTCGCCGGTCCCGTCAGTTCCCCTGTGACCCTCACTGTCCTTATGTGACGCGCCGATGCCGCTCCTTCGCCGGTCCCGTCAGTTCCCATGTGACCCTCACTGTCCTTATGTGACGCGCCGATGCCGCTCCTTCGCCGGTCCCGTCAGTTCCCCTGTGACCCTCACTGTCCTTATGTGACGCGCCGATGCCGTTCCTTCGCCGGTCCGGTCCGTCTCCCTGTGACCCTCACTGTCCTTATGTAACACGCCGATGCCGCTCCTTCGCCGGTCCCGTCAGTTCCCCTGTGACCCTCACTGTCCTTATGTGACGCGCCGATGCCGCTCCTTCGCCGGTCCCGTCAGTTCCCCTGTGACCCTCACTGTCCTTATGTGACGCGCCGATGCCGCTCCTTCGCCGGTCCCGTCAGTTCCCCTGTGACCCTCACTGTCCTTATGTGACGCGCCGATGCCGCTCCTTCGCCGGTCCCGTCAGTTCCCCTGTGACCCTCACTGTCCTTATGGGACGCGCCGATGCCGCTCCTTCGTCGGTCCGGTCCGTCTCCCTGTGACCCTCACTGTCCTTATGTAACACGCCGATGCCGCTCCTTCGCCGGTCCCGTCAGTTCCCCTGTGACCCTCACTGTCCTTATGTGACGCGCCGATGCCGCTCCTTCGCCGGTCCCGTCAGTTTCCCTGTGACCCTCTCTGGTCCTTATGTGACGCGCCGATGCCGCTCCTTCGCCGGTCTCGTCAGTTCCCCTGTGACCCTCACTGTCCTTATGTGACGCGCCGATGCCGCTCCTTCGCCGGTCCCGTCAGTTCCCCTGTGACCCTCACTGTCCTTATGTGACGCGCCGATGCCGCTCCTTCGCCGGTCCCGTCAGTTCCCCTGTGACCCTCACTGTCCTTATGTGACGCGCCGATGCCGCTCCTTCGCCGGTCCCGTCAGTTCCCCTGTGACCCTCACTGTCCTTATGTGACGCGCCGATGCCGCTCCTTCGCCGGTCTCGTCAGTTCCCCTGTGACCCTCAATGTCCTTATGTGACGCGCCGATGCCGCTCCTTCGCCGGTCCCGTCAGTTCCCCTGTGACCCTCACTGTCCTTATGTGACGCGCCGATGCCGCTCCTTCGCCGGTCCCGTCAGTTCCCCTGTGACCCTCACTGTCCTTATGTGACGCGCCGATGCCGCTCCTTCGCCGGTCCCGTCAGTTCCCCTGTGACCCTCACTGTCCTTATGTGACGCGCCGATGCCGCTCCTTCGCCGGTCCCGTCAGTTCTCCTGTGACCCTCACTGTCCTTATGTGACGCGCCGATGCCGCTCCTTCGCCGGTCCCGTCAGTTCCCCTGTGACCCTCACTGTCCTTATGTGACGCGCCGATGCCGCTCCTTCGCCGGTCCCGTCAGTTCCCCTGTGACCCTCACTGTCCTTATGTGACGCGCCGATGCCGCTCCTTCGCCGGTCCGGTCCGTCTCCCTGTGACCCTCACTGTCCTTATGTAACACGCCGATGCCGCTCCTTCGCCGGTCCCGTCAGTTCCCCTGTGACCCTCACTGTCCTTATGTGACGCGCCGATGCCGCTCCTTCGCCGGTCCCGTCAGTTCCCCTGTGACCCTCACTGTCCTTATGTGACGCGCCGATGCCGCTCCTTCGCCGGTCCCGTCAGTTCCCCTGTGACCCTCACTGTCCTTATGTGACGCGCCGATGCCGCTCCTTCGTCGGTCCGGTCCGTCTCCCTGTGACCCTCACTGTCCTTATGTAACACGCCGATGCCGCTCCTTCGCCGGTCCCGTCAGTTCCCCTGTGACCCTCACTGTCCTTATGTGACGCGCCGATGCCGCTCCTTCGCCGGTCCCGTCAGTTCCCCTGTGACCCTCACTGTCCTTATGTGACGCGCCGATGCCGCTCCTTCGCCGGTCCCGTTAGTTCCCCTGTGACCCTCACTGTCCTTATGTGACGCGCCGATGCCGCTCCTTCGCCGGTCCCGTCAGTTCCCCTGTGACCCTCACTGTCCTTATGTGACGCGCCGATGCCGCTCCTTCGCCGGTCCCGTCAGTTCCCCTGTGACCCTCACTGTCCTTATGTGACGCGCCGATGCCGCTCCTTCGCCGGTCCCGTCAGTTCCCCTGTGACCCTCACTGTCCTTATGTGACGCGCCGATGCCGCTCCTTCGCCGGTCCGGTCCGTCTCCCTGTGACCCTCACTGTCCTTATGTAACACGCCGATGCCGCTCCTTCGCCGGTCCCGTCAGTTCCCCTGTGACCCTCACTGTCCTTATGTGACGCGCCGATGCCGCTCCTTCGCCGGTCCCGTCAGTTCCCCTGTGACCCTCACTGTCCTTATGTGACGCGCCGATGCCGCTCCTTCGCCGGTCCCGTCAGTTCCCCTGTGACCCTCACTGTCCTTATGTGACGCGCCGATGCCGCTCCTTCGTCGGTCCGGTCCGTCTCCCTGTGACCCTCACTGTCCTTATGTAACACGCCGATGCCGCTCCTTCGCCGGTCCCGTCAGTTCCCCTGTGACCCTCACTGTCCTTATGTGACGCGCCGATGCCGCTCCTTCGCCGGTCCCGTCAGTTCCCCTGTGACCCTCACTGTCCTTATGTGACGCGCCGATGCCGCTCCTTCGCCGGTCCCGTCAGTTCCCCTGTGACCCTCACTGTCCTTATGTGACGCGCCGATGCCGCTCCTTCGCCGGTCCCGTCAGTTCCCCTGTGACCCTCACTGTCCTTATGTGACGCGCCGATGCCGCTCCTTCGCCGGTCCCGTCAGTTCCCCTGTGACCCTCACTGTCCTTATGTGACGCGCCGATGCCGCTCCTTCGCCGGTCACGTCAGTTCCCCTGTGACCCTCACTGTCCTTATGTGACGCGCCGATGCCGCTCCTTCGCCGGTCCCGTCAGTTCCCCTGTGACCCTCACTGTCCTTATGTGACGCGCCGATGCCGCTCCTTCGCCGGTCCCGTCAGTTCCCCTGTGACCCTCACTGTCCTTATGTGACGCGCCGATGCCGCTCCTTCGCCGGTCCCGTCAGTTCCCCTGTGACCCGCACTGTCCTTATGTGACGCGCCGATGCCGCTCCTTCGCCGGTCCCGTCAGTTCCCCTGTGACCCTCACTGTCCTTATGTGACGCGCCGATGCCGCTCCTTCGCCGGTCCGGTCCGTCTCCCTGTGACCCTCACTGTCCTTATGTAACACGCCGATGCCGCTCCTTCGCCGGTCCCGTCAGTTCCCCTGTGACCCTCACTGTCCTTATGTGACGCGCCGATGCCGCTCCTTCGCCGGTCCCGTCAGTTCCCCTGTGACCCTCACTGTCCTTATGTGACGCGCCGATGCCGCTCCTTCGTCGGTCCCGTCAGTTCCCCTGTGACCCTCACTGTCCTTATGTGACGCGCCGATGCCGCTCCTTCGTCGGTCCGGTCCGTCTCCCTGTGACCCTCACTGTCCTTATGTAACACGCCGATGCCGCTCCTTCGCCGGTCCCGTCAGTTCCCCTGTGACCCTCACTGTCCTTATGTGACGCGCCGATGCCGCTCCTTCGCCGGTCCCGTCAGTTCCCCTGTGACCCTCACTGTCCTTATGTGACGCGCCGATGCCGCTCCTTCGCCGGTCCCGTTAGTTCCCCTGTGACCCTCACTGTCCTTATGTGACGCGCCGATGCCGCTCCTTCGCCGGTCCCGTCAGTTCCCCTGTGACCCTCACTGTCCTTATGTGGCGCGCCGATGCCGCTCCTTCGCCGGTCCCGTCAGTTCCCTTGTGACCCTCACTGTCCTTATGTGACGCGCCGATGCCGCTCCTTCGCCGGTCCCGTCAGTTCCCCTGTGACCCTCACTGTCCTTATGTGACGCGCCGATGCCGCTCCTTCGCCGGTCCCGTCAGTTCCCCTGTGACCCTCACTGTCCTTATGTGACGCGCCGATGCCGCTCCTTCGCCGGTCCCGTCAGTTCCCATGTGACCCTCACTGTCCTTATGTGACGCGCCGATGCCGCTCCTTCGCCGGTCCCGTCAGTTCCCCTGTGACCCTCACTGTCCTTATGTGACGCGCCGATGCCGTTCCTTCGCCGGTCCGGTCCGTCTCCCTGTGACCCTCACTGTCCTTATGTAACACGCCGATGCCGCTCCTTCGCCGGTCCCGTCAGTTCCCCTGTGACCCTCACTGTCCTTATGTGACGCGCCGATGCCGCTCCTTCGCCGGTCCCGTCAGTTCCCCTGTGACCCTCACTGTCCTTATGTGACGCGCCGATGCCGCTCCTTCGCCGGTCCCGTCAGTTCCCCTGTGACCCTCACTGTCCTTATGTGACGCGCCGATGCCGCTCCTTCGCCGGTCCCGTCAGTTCCCCTGTGACCCTCACTGTCCTTATGTGACGCGCCGATGCCGCTCCTTCGCCGGTCCCGTCAGTTCCCCTGTGACCCTCACTGTCCTTATGTGACGCGCCGATGCCGCTCCTTCGCCGGTCCCGTCAGTTCCCATGTGACCCTCACTGTCCTTATGTGACGCGCCGATGCCGCTCCTTCGCCGGTCCCGTCAGTTCCCCTGTGACCCTCACTGTCCTTATGTGACGCGCCGATGCCGTTCCTTCGCCGGTCCGGTCCGTCTCCCTGTGACCCTCACTGTCCTTATGTAACACGCCGATGCCGCTCCTTCGCCGGTCCCGTCAGTTCCCCTGTGACCCTCACTGTCCTTATGTGACGCGCCGATGCCGCTCCTTCGCCGGTCCCGTCAGTTCCCCTGTGACCCTCACTGTCCTTATGTGACGCGCCGATGCCGCTCCTTCGCCGGTCCCGTCAGTTCCCCTGTGACTAGAGACGCAAATTTCAGGACCACGGAGCCGGCGCTGGGCCCAAATTCAGGCCCGGCGTGCCTGAAGCTGTGTCTGAACTCAGGCTTGCCGGGCTCATGCCGGGCTCAGCACAAGTTATCAATTAAAACAAAAAAATAGAAATAAATATTGGCAGAAGTCAGAACATACATGCTTAAAGATCATGATAAATTGAGAAAACAAAATATACAACAGTAAAACACCAGCATAACACATAACAATGTCCTAGTTTACAAATTAAAAGTGATAACTAGTACGACCTAGCAAGGAGTGGACACACCAGTGAAACTTAATAAATCAAACTACAGGGTCAATTCATGATCAATTCATCAGCTCAGTCACTGCAGCAGTGTGAGAGTCGAGTGCAGTCAAACAGAAACAACTACCCCAAATCATATTCCACTGTCATCACTAGTAACTAGGTGGGGTGGCATACAATATTATATTTAGTCATCCCATTGCCCCAGGTCACCCCAAATTATTTTGTATAACAAATAAGTACCTATGGAACAAAACCACCCACGTATATGATAATAATTATTGTTAATACTATTGTAAATACATATTACTGAGAATATTTATTGATACATATTTACTATTTAGTTCCACATGAGAAAGGACATATTCAAGTCATATCATTTGTAGTTTTGGTAGTGAACAAATATTGTATTTTATGCAATTACAATTATAAAGGTGGAAAGACTGCAAAACACAAACAAAAACATTTTGCAAAGAAATCTTAAATGGCCAAGACCTATCACAGAATGCAAACCTGTCTAGTTCCACTTCAACTTCTTATCACAATAGCTCCATAATTTATATATGACCTTGCATAATTACACGTGACACACTCCCCGACAACACATTCAAACCCAATTTCCAAACAATGTGTTTTGATGAGTCACATTTGCGACGAATTCGCCAGGACTGGACCGTAAAAGAATCACGTGTGTCAATTAAGCAGTAGATCGATATTCGCGAATGTGTCGCTGACAGATATTCACAACTTCACACCTCAGAATCGCGACGCCTCAGAATTGTGTGAAGACAATTGTTCATGTTCGTATTCGAAAATAAGCTGTAGTATTAAATCTTAACCATTGGTGTCAGTTGAAGTTTAAATATTTTTTAAAGAAGTCCATCTGCCGAATCCGCAATATGTTGACATTTTCATTTTGGTGATTTTAAGTAATTATGGTGATAAAGTTAGTCATTTCGGTGACGGGATTAATTGTCTGCGCCGTTTTGAGCTCAACGCTTCACAATTGTCAAATACTTCAGACGCCATTACGCACAGCAGTGAAGTTGACGTCCGTCAAGCTAGCAGCAGATTCATATTCGCGAATCTGCTGCTGCCAGACAGACATTCGCCGGGCTCGAATATACTGCTACTGGCAGCAGATTCGGCGAATGTCTGTCAGCTGGCAGCATATTCGTGAACAACTTACGCGGCCTTTTTGGCGCGAGCAGCAGATTCAGATATTTGCCGGGCTCGAATATACTGCTACCAGCAGCAGATTCGGCGAATGTCTGTCAGCTGGCAGCATATTCGTGAACAACTTCCGCGGCATTTTTCGCGGATCATCTGAACGCCAACAGCAGATTCGCAACGTGATGTGTTTGAGTTGTTCGGTGAAAGATGGGTACCTTCTAGGTAAGTAGGAGGAGGTTAGAGGTGCTACTCACTGACTGCTTCAAGTCAGTAATACGTTGATCAATACCTACTTACCTAGAAGGTACCCATCTCTCACCGAACAACTCAACTCAAACACATCACGTTGCGAATCTGCTGCTGGCGTTCAGATGATGCGCGAAAAATGCCGCGGAAGTTGTTCACGAATATGCTCCCAGCTGACAGACATTCGCCGAATCTGCTGCTGGTAGCAGTATATTCGAGCCCGGCGAATATCTGAATCTGCTGCTCGCGTCTAAGATGCGCCAAGAAGGCCGCGGAAGTTGTTCACGAATATGCTGCCAGCTGACAGACATTCGCCGAATCTGCTGCCAGTAGCAGTATATTCGAGCCCGGCGAATGTCTGTCTGGCAGCAGCAGATTCGCGAATATGAATCTGCTGCTAGCTTGACGGACGTGTGAAGTTGTACCAAGGCAGTTGTACGGCCTTGGCTTTGGCAGTGAAGTAGCTCAAGCTTTGTTTATCTGTGCTCACTGCCCAAGGCTGTATAAATATGTGACAAGGCCGTATAAGAGTGGCACTGTGTGTGACTGGCTTAGATGTTAGTTATAGATATCTTGGCTTGGATAGTGAGAAAACCGAGGATACTCTGTAATTTAAAACAGGTCGATTATTTTACTTTTATCATTCAAGATATGATTGTCACTCCCAATGTTTTTAGTATGTTTGTCATACTTAAATGTCCAGGAAAACTTGCCTTTTCCCCATTATCCTGTGAAGTATATTTAGTATTTACTAGTCCATGTCAACATTGATCAAATAAGTAAGTAGGTTGTAGTACCTCTAACCTCAACATTGTTTGTAGAAGCTATTACAATTACAACCCAAACATTGCATTGTGTGATGTTGAGTGATGAATGCATACTTATTACATACTTTTAAGCTGCTCGTTTGGACTTGCATGATCTATATATCTATCATGCGTCTTATTTTTGTTTTTTATTTTTGCAAACCACCAAAGATGAAAGAAGTCTACTCACCTTGACCTGTTTGACTTTCCTGTTAGTCTGTTGTTGATTATTTATCTCAAGTTCTGACTTGTGTGGGATTTCTTTACTCCATGGTCCATATATATCCATTATCCATTGGTGTTTCAATGTGGTGTGTGTTAAAATGGTGCAAAATGCATATTGCAAACTATAAATATTCCTGCTAAAAGATTTTAAGTGTAGAATGAAGTATACATGCAGATTCCTAGCTTGAGCTGCCGCGTGCCGGGCCTGGCGGGTGCTGCCACATGTGGCCGGCCTTGATGCCGGTCCCAACTCATGTATGAGCGGTGGCGGTGCGGGGCCGGTTCCTGTTTTTGGGGGAATTTTTGCATCTCTACCTGTGACCCTCACTGTCCTTATGTGACGCGCCGATGCCGCTCCTTCGCCGGTCCCGTCAGTTCCCCTGTGACCCTCACTGTCCTTATGGGACGCGCCGATGCCGCTCCTTCGTCGGTCCGGTCCGTCTCCCTGTGACCCTCACTGTCCTTATGTAACACGCCGATGCCGCTCCTTCGCCGGTCCCGTCAGTTCCCCTGTGACCCTCACTGTCCTTATGTGACGCGCCGATGCCGCTCCTTCGCCGGTCCCGTCAGTTCCCCTGTGACCCTCACTGTCCTTATGTGACGCGCCGATGCCGCTCCTTCGCCGGTCTCGTCAGTTCCCCTGTGACCCTCACTGTCCTTATGTGACGCGCCGATGCCGCTCCTTCGCCGGTCCCGTCAGTTCCCCTGTGACCCTCACTGTCCTTATGTGACGCGCCGATGCCGCTCCTTCGCCGGTCCCGTCAGTTCCCCTGTGACCCTCACTGTCCTTATGTGACGCGCCGATGCCGCTCCTTCGCCGGTCCCGTCAGTTCCCCTGTGACCCTCACTGTCCTTATGTGACGCGCCGATGCCGCTCCTTCGCCGGTCTCGTCAGTTCCCCTGTGACCCTCACTGTCCTTATGTGACGCGCCGATGCCGCTCCTTCGCCGGTCCCGTCAGTTCCCCTGTGACCCTCACTGTCCTTATGTGACGCGCCGATGCCGCTCCTTCGCCGGTCCCGTCAGTTCCCCTGTGACCCTCACTGTCCTTATGTGACGCGCCGATGCCGCTCCTTCGCCGGTCCCGTCAGTTCCCCTGTGACCCTCACTGTCCTTATGTGACGCGCCGATGCCGCTCCTTCGCCGGTCCCGTCAGTTCCCCTGTGACCCTCACTGTCCTTATGTGACGCGCCGATGCCGCTCCTTCGCCGGTCCCGTCAGTTCCCCTGTGACCCTCACTGTCCTTATGTGACGCGCCGATGCCGCTCCTTCGCCGGTCCCGTCAGTTCCCCTGTGACCCTCACTGTCCTTATGTGACGCGCCGATGCCGCTCCTTCGCCGGTCCCGTCAGTTCCCCTGTGACCCTCACTGTCCTTATGTGACGCGCCGATGCCGCTCCTTCGCCGGTCCGGTCAGTTCCCCTGTGACCCTCACTGTCGTTATGTGACGCGCCGATGCCGCTCCTTCGCCGGTCCCGTCAGTTCCCCTGTGACCCTCACTGTCCTTATGTGACGCGCCGATGCCGCTTCTTCGCCGATCCCGTCAGTTCCCCTGTGACCCTCACTGTCCTTATGTGACGCGCCGATGCCGCTTCTTCGCCGGTCCCGTCAGTTCCCCTGTGACCCTCACTGTCCTTATGTGACGCGCCGATGCCGCTCCTTCGCCGATCCCGTCAGTTCCCCTGTGACCCTCACTGTCCTTATGTGACGCGCCGATGCCGCTCCTTCGCCGGTCCCGTCAGTTCCCCTGTGACCCTCACTGTCCTTATGTGACGCGCCGATGCCGCTCCTTCGCCGGTCCCGTCAGTTCCCCTGTGACCCTCACTGTCCTTATGTGACGCGCCGATGCCGCTCCTTCGCCGGTCCCGTCAGTTCCCCTGTGACCCTCACTGTCCTTATGTGACGCGCTGATGCCGCTCCTTCGCCGGTCCCGTCAGTTCCCCTGTGACCCTCACTGTCCTTATGTGACGCGCCGATGCCGCTCCTTCGCCGGTCCCGTCAGTTCCCCTGTGACCCTCACTGTCCTTATGTGACGCGCCGATGCCGCTCCTTCGCCGGTCCCGTCAGTTCCCCTGTGACCCTCACTGTCCTTATGTGACGCGCCGATGCCGCTCCTTCGCCGGTCCGGTCAGTTCCCCTGTGACCCTCACTGTCGTTATGTGACGCGCCGATGCCGCTCCTTCGCCGGTCCCGTCAGTTCCCCTGTGACCCTCACTGTCCTTATGTGACGCGCCGATGCCGCTTCTTCGCCGATCCCGTCAGTTCCCCTGTGACCCTCACTGTCCTTATGTGACGCGCCGATGCCGCTTCTTCGCCGGTCCCGTCAGTTCCCCTGTGACCCTCACTGTCCTTATGTGACGCGCCGATGCCGCTCCTTCGCCGGTCCCGTCAGTTCCCCTGTGACCCTCACTGTCCTTATGTGACGCGCCGATGCCGCTTCTTCGCCGGTCCCGTCAGTTCCCCTGTGACCCTCACTGTCCTTATGTGATGCGCCGATGCCGCTTCTTCGTCGGTCCGGTCCGTTTCCCTGTGACCCTCACTGTCCTTATGTGACGCGCCGATGCCGCTCCTTCGCCGGTCCCGTCAGTTTCCCTGTGACCCTCACTGTCCTTATGTGACGCGCCGATGCCGCTCCTTCGCCGGTCCCGTCAGTTTCCCTGTGACCCTCACTGTCCTTATGTGACGCGCCGATGCCGCTCCTTCGCCGGTCCCGTCAGTTCCCCTGTGACCCTCACTGTCCTTATGTGACGCGCCGATGCCGCTCCTTCGCCGGTCCCGTCAGTTTCCCTGTGACCCTCACTGTCCTTATGTGACGCGCCGATGCCGCTCCTTCGCCGGTCCCGTCAGTTTCCCTGTGACCCTCACTGTCCTTATGTGACGCATGACAGGTTCGTAGTAGGAGCCCGATCCCGTTCATTGCCGCGATTGTCCAGCCACCGCACAGCGAGCAGACGAGCACAGAGTGCTGCTGTGGTGCTGACCTTGACTCGAGTCAGCTGTTCGCCGCCAGGCGGCTGCTCCACTCCACACACACGTGACCCGCGCCACGGAGCGGGTGACGTCACGTGACGTCACGTGACGTCTTGATGCGGCGGCACGGAGTGCACAGAGGCGTGCACAGTCCAGCCCGTCTCGGGGGGACGCTGACGTGACAATGGACAATAGTTATCTTGGACGGTTACCGGACTAAATTAGAGCTGGCAATTGACGAACGTGGAACTATCGAGCGAAAACGACACAGAATCAATCACAGTACTCACTTGATCTGTCACTTAGCAGTGACGTCATGCACATTTTCCCACTCACTCGACGGGCCTCAATCGAGTCAATCCTCTTCGTCCCACTGTTCCTTTCATTAGCAATACCTATCCCAGCGCAGCGGTGGAGTTCTTGTTCCTTTTGTGAGTCGGGTCGGGTCTGAGAAAGAAACGACATTGCCGTCAATATACAGATGCATGGGTTGGTTCTCTGCGGCACGATGAGGTCATGTCTGGAATGATCATTTACCAAATTTCTACATAATTTATTTTACTTAGAGCGAATGTTTCACCTTTGTATTGGTTTTGAACTGAGATAGACATTATCTTTGGCCGTTATTGAAATGTCGAAAATAATAAGGTCATTTTCCCCAAAACTTAGCCGTTTTTAAGCAATTCAATTTATAGTTTGCAAAATGGGGTCTAGGCTAGTGCCGCCGCTGATTGGCTGACAGCAACTTTTTCCGCCAATCCCACTTTGTCAGCCAATCAGCGCGGTCTACGGCTCAATAATGACGTCATTATCCCAAATTTCAAAACTTAACTTGTATAAAGTTAAGTGACTTTTTCAGAGAGAAAAAATATCACCATCGTTTTCAGCAGCACTTACTTCATATTTTCGACTACAACCAGCATATATTTGACAACTATCAGAAAGGTGAAACATTCCCTTTAAAGGGAAATAATGACCTTTTGATTTTGTTAGTAACAATTTATTTGGCTACCGTTATGGTATTAACCCGCGCACTGCAGGGGCTTTGCGCCGAACACGAACTGCAGGGGGGTTGATTTCCGCCCCCCCCCTGAGATCTCGAAAACTACGCAACGTAGCGAGAAGCAGAAAAAGGCATTTGATAGCTTCATACATGTTCTATCGAAAGTATTTCAGTGTTTTTTTTAATCAGGTCAAAATTGAGGTCACCAGAGGTCATCAAAGGTCAAATTTTCCAGTTTTTTCCTGTTTTAGGACATCGCTCCAGAAATTCCCATATATCTCAGAAACGATGATAGTTAGAAACAAACGGAAAAAAGAAAACGCCAGCCAGTGAAATTTGTAATCGCTATGGTGGCCTCAGATTTGATCTCAGGTCAATATTTGAGGCTCCAGTGGTCAAAAATTAAAAAATGCCGTTTTTTTGCTAAATCGTTTTTTGCTATTCACTTTTTACTTAATAAAGATAACGTAAAACTGTTTACGCCATTGTGTTTATCTTGTCAAGGCGCTTTGAATGATATATATGGTGATCTTGTTAAGTCAACTTAACAATTTGACCTAAGGTCAAGGTCAAGTGGTGACCCAAGTAGGGCATGTTGCATATGAGAAGACGTGTCTCGACGAGACAAATACATTGATGTCTGTTTTACTTCTCTATCTTCATTATGTCGAGAGTTATTGACAAAAAAGTGATGGTGACCTCGCATGACCTCAAACAGGCACGTAGCCAAGAGGCCAGGAGGGCCCTTTTTGGCGCGCGAGGGCCCTTTTCGGCGCGCGCAGCGCGCCGAAAAGGGCCGATGAGACCGCGCGAAGCGCGGTATCATAGGCTCTTTACTACACGAAGCGTGGTCTTTAGAGAGTTAAGAGGACTTTAGAGGCCCTTTAGGGCCACCAGGGCCCTCTCTGAAAGACCAGAGGGCCCCTTGGACGTTCAAAAGAGCCCTGTGCATGTCAGAGGGGCCCCTGGCAAGACCGAAAGGGCCCCTGAGCGGGTCAGAGGGCCCCCTGAGCACGTCGAATGGGCCCCCTGAACACGTCGAATGGGCCCCTAGCCAGTACAGAGGGGCCCCTGGTCAGGTTGAGAGGCCCCTGAGCATGTCAACAGGGCGACAAAGCGGCCAGCGCAGGCCGACCAGAAGAGTCCCTGGGCCGATCGGAGGGGCTCCTGGGCAAGTCAGAGGGGCCCCTGGCTAGACCGAAAGGGTCCCTGGGCCGGTCGGAAGGCCCCTTGAACATGCCGGATGAGTTCCTAGCCAGACTGGAGGGGCCCCTGGACAGGTCGGAGGGGCCCCTGAGCAGGGGCGGCGGATTGCGGGGGCAGGGTACCACAAATTCCCCCAGTCGAAAATCCTGGGGGGCAAAGGGTAGTTTTTTGCCCCCACCCCCCAGATTTTAGCCTGCTCAATCTGGGGCCAACATGACCCTTCCCCTCCCCATGATTTTCATTTGAGGGGGGGGGGTTGGGTACCCTGCGCCCCGCAATCCGCCGCCCCTGTCCCTGAGCATGTCGGCAGGGCGACAAAGCAGCCAGTGCAGTCCCTGGCCAGGTCGGAAGGACCTCTGAACAGGCCGAATGGGCCCCTTGACACACAAGAGGGGCTTCTTGGAAGGTCAGAGGAGTCTCTGGTGAGACCGGAAGGGTCAAAGCACGTAGAGATCCCAGATGAAGATTAAATACAAAGAGGACTTACTCCACAATAAAAATATTAAAAGCGGAGCTATCGGGTATATTGTAACACCTTTCGTCAGGGTGCTACAATATACCCGAAAGATCCGATTCTATTTTTTCCTGTAGAGTAAGCCCTCTTTGTATTATATATATCACCCACTCCACATCATGTCTTTTCGCTTCGCGGATCCTAGATGAGTCCCTGAACAGGTCGGAAGGGCGTAGAAAAGGTCAGAGGGGCCCCTAGACGATCTGAAGGGACCTTGGGCCTTTCAACAGTAAGAATACAATTGTACAGGGAATAAAACACACAAAATTTCGCGCCGCTCCGCGGCGCAATTTAACTACAAATTAAATTATATGCGGGTTAGGAAAAAAATCGGTCAGTTTCTCGGCGCATTTATGTGTTCTGTTGCTACTTTCCTATATTATTAGCAAAATAGTTCATTTTAGCACCTTTTCCCGCACTTTTAAACGCACAATATAGCAATTTTAGAGCTCCGCACCATACGCAATGCGACGCATTGATGAGAAAGCAACCCAGGGCATAATACTCAAAATTTTCGCGCCAATTTGTTTAAGAGTTCCAGGTCTTGAGCTTAAAAAAAATATTCCAAGTTGGTATAGCTGATTCCAAATTCGTGTCGCTGGTTCCAAAGTTGATGTGACAGTTTGCTAACTCCAGCTCCTAAACGTTGGTATGGCCCATGCCATACCTGCCATACTGCATTTTCCAGCCTTGTAACGTGCCTTTTCATGCGTTTTTTCTCTTTTTTCTTTTTTTTTTGGGGGGGGGGCCTTTCAACGCTTGGGAAGGGGCCCTTTCAACGCTCGGGAAGGGGCCCTTTCGAGGCGCCGCCCCCCCCCCTGGACGAAATCCTGGCTACGTGCCTGACCTCAAATGACCCAATAGGGGTCACTGAACAAAACTTACACTTGGATCATCAATAATATCCTATAATAACATGATCCAGAAGTAATTGGACTAATATCATGCATATCCTTGAAATAGGAAGCAATTGTATATTTCCCCATTGACTTATTATGGGGAGGTTACGAAATTGACCTGACCTTAGGTCACCGATATCAAAATTCCGAGTTAAACGAATTGTAAGTACTGATGTCCTTATGACATCCTGTAAGTTTCAACCTGATCGGTGAAAAACTCTGGCTTTGGCACAACTGCAAACATTTTTGGTGGTGGGTTCACTTGACCTGGTCTGGTGACCTGACCTGAGATGACCCGAGCATATTTTTTTCTCAAAGTGTGCGCAATTGATGTCCTAACAGGTGTATCAAAACCCGGCGGCGCTAAGTGCCGCCGTTTTTTCGCTATCTTTGAAAAACCTGAGGGGGGGGGGCGGAAATCAACCCCCTGCAGTGCGCGGGTTAAAATGATGTGATCTAAATTTAAGAATAAAATACAATAATTCCCTAATTCAAAGTTGGAAGTTTATACAAATTAAAAAGCAAGTACACATACTTTTTAAGGAGTTCATGATCGGTATTGTCCCTTCCCTTCCCTCCACTGGATTTTTTGGCGCAATTTTTTTTTAAAGGGTCTTGAGCTTAAAAAAAATATCCCAAGTTGGTATAGCTGATTCCAAATTGGTGTCGCTGGTTCCAAAGTTGATATGGCAGTTTGTTAACTACAGGTCCTAAAAGTTGGTATGGCCCATGCCATACCTGTCATACTGCATTTCCATCCTTGTAACGTGCTTGTTATCCGTTTTGTTTTGACCTTTCAACGCTTGGGAAGGGGCCCTTTCAGCGCTCGGGAAGGGGGCCTTTTCGAGGCGCCGTACCCCCTGGAGAAAATCCTGGCTACGTGCCTGATCTCATGTAACCTCCATGATGTGCATTACACCAAAAGCTTCGTCTATTTTTCCAGATTCGACGACATTTTATTGTTAAAATGGGGTACCTAAGTCAGGTTTACCTGAGACTGCAGCGCTGTGTGACCACTCTGAAACGACGTCCCTCAGTCTCCCGTCTCCTGTCTCCTGTCTCCCGTCTCCCGTCTCCCGTCTCCCGTCTCCCGTCTCCCGTCTCCCGTCTCCCGTCTCCCGTCTCCCGTCTCCCGTCTCCCGTCTCCCGTCTCCCGTCTCCCGTCTCCCGTCTCCCGTCTCCCGTCTCCCGTCTCCCGTCTCCCGTCTCCCGTCTCCCGTCTCCCGTCTCCCGTCTCCCGTCTCCCGTCTCCCGTCTCCCGTCTCCCGTCTCCCGTCTCCCGTCTCCCGTCTCCCGTCTCCCGTCTCACGTCTGACGTCCGACGTCCGACGTCTCCCGTCTCCCGTCTCCCGTCTCCCGTCTCCCGTCTCCCGTCTCCCGTCTCACGTCTCACGTCTCACGTCTCACGTCTCACGTCTCACGTCTCACGTATCACGTATCACGTCTCCCGTTTCACGTCTCTCGTTTCACGTATATCGTCTCCTGTCTCCTGTCTCCTGTCTCCTGTCTCCTGTCTCCTGTCTCCTGTCTCCTGCCTCCTGTCTCCTGTCTCCTGTCTCCTGTCTCCTGTCTCCTGTCTCCTGTCTCCTGTCTCCTGTCTCCCGTCTCCCGTCTCCCGTCTCCCGTCTCCCGTCTCCCGTCTCCCGTCTCCCGTCTCCCGTCTCCCGTCTCCCGTCTCCCGTCTCCTGTCTCCTGTCTCCTGTCTCCTGTCTCCTGTCTCCTGTCTCCTGTCTCCTGTCTCCTGTCTCCTGTCTCCTGTCTCCTGTCTCCTGTCTCCTGTCTCCTGTCTCCTGTCTCCTGTCTCCTGTCTCCTGTCTCCTGTCTCCTGTCTCCTGTCTCCTGTCTCCTGTCTCCTGTCTCCTGTCTCCTGTCTCCTGTCTCCTGTCTCCTGTCTCCTGTCTCCTGTCTCCTGTCTCCTGTCTCCTGTCTCCTGTCTCCTGTCTCCTGTCTCCTGTCTCCTGTCTCCTGTCTCCTGTCTCCTGTCTCCTGTCTCCTGTCTCCTGTCTCCTGTCTCCTGTCTCACGTCTCCTGTGTCCTGTATCACGTCTCATATATCACGTCTCACGTCTCACGTCTCACGTCTCACGTCTCACGTCTCACGTCTCATGTCTCACGTCTCATGTATCACGTCTCACGTCTCCTGTCTCACGTCTCACGTCTCACGTCTCGCGTCTCACGTCTCGCGTCTCACGTCTCACGTCTCACGTCTCACGTCTCACGTCTCACGTCTCACGTCTCATGTCTCACGTCTCACGTCTCACGTCTCACGTCTCACGTCTCACGTCTCACGTCTCACGTCTCATGTCTCACGTCTCACGTCTCACGTCTCCTGTCTCATGTCTCACGTCTCACGTCTCGCGTCTCGCGTCTCGCGTCTCGCGTCTCACGTCTCACGTCTCACGTCTCACGTCTCACGTCTCACGTCTCACGTCTCACGTCTCACGTCTCACGTCTCCCTGCAGCCCATCTCGAACGGAGTCGGCGGCGGAGTTCAATGGGTACACTCCTCTGCGTCAGTCCGCCGAACCCGCCGCCTCCACCGGTCCGAAACCGCCGGCCGACCGAGTTGACGGTAAAGCCGCCCCCAAACCCGACGGCAGCACACAGCCCTCCGTACAGGTGAAGAAGGTGAGTCGACACAACCCGGGGAATGTCGCCGTGGATGGGGGGGGGGAGGGGGGAGCTACTGACTGGCCGTGGTCGGGGAGTGCTTCCGGCTGGTCGCCGGGCGTGGGGCACTGTATAATCAATCGGCGGCCAATAGCAGAGAATCAGACAATCAATAGACTTTTCTGAAATGACGTTCCGTTACGTTAGCATTGCTACTTGCTTTGTCAACTGTAGGGAACAACCAATACTAATGACATAGGGAAGCCTCATTTCGTAGCCATACCCATACTAAGACAAGACTATACTGGACTAGAATCCCCTCACCTCATAACCAGGGGCGGGTGGAACGTGTTTTTTTGGGGTGGGGGTGGGGGGTATTTGACGTATTTGGCCAGTGTCGTATTTCCAAGAAGTTGTTGCACGGGGGTAGCAGGCCGTTAGCCGTCAGCGAGAAAGTTGTTGACCTGGGGGGTAGGCAGGGGCGTCGCCTATTTTTTTTTTAGTGGGGTCGGCTTACACGACGAAGCAAATGTACCCCCCCCCCCCATTTTTATGCGTGTATTTAAGCCTTTCCAGCATTTTTAATGTGGTGTTCATGTTATATTAGGTACTTGTTATTTAGCGCCGCTAAGCGGCAAGAAATTTTACGGGTTTGCCTGATAAAACCCAGAAATATGGGCGGTGGGCCTGGTAGATAAGAAGCTAAAAATGGGATTCATTCAATGCACCGTTACAACGAACCGAAGACGATGACGATGACTTCGTTATGACGATGGACACCGATGTGACTCCGCGAAGCGGCGTGAAAATGTTAATTTTAGGACATGGAAAACGAAATGTTTATATTGGAAACAAACCGTGAGACCAGACCGCCAGACCAGACCAGACCGTCAGACCAGACCAGACCAGACCAGACCAGACCAGACCAGACCAGACCAGACCGCCAAGCCTCAGGTAACCCCTAATCCTGGTTGCACATCTCGGTATGATGAAAAATATTGAAATTAAGATAGTTTTTACTATGCATATTCCTCGGATAGTAAATCACGATGACCGGTGGCAGTCAGCACTCAATAGTATGTACATATGATAATAATAAGTATATACATATGTACCGAACTGTAACAAACAATTGGTAACAGTGCAAATGGTTTGAAGGCAGCAAGAGGCAGAACGACTTCTCCGCGCATAAATGGTTCCTGTGGATCTGGAGGAGCCTGGGGCGAGATGGCTTGGGGAGATGGTACTGGCCTGGTCCCACTATTAGCTCTCACTGGCGGATCTAGGGTTCGAGAATGGGGGGGGGGGGAGGGGCTACAATTTCGCTCCGCTTCATCAGTGAAAAGTTGTTGACCGGGGGGGGGGGGAGGGGGGCATGGAGTCGGGTCGTCAGCACGAAAAGTCGTTGAGGGGAGGGGGGGGGGGGTGTCGGGTCCTCAAAGCGAAAATCATTAACCGGACGGGATTTTTTCTTCTTCCTAATCATCACTTCTTACAGCCAATGCACGCGGGGCGGGGAACATCCTTGTATTGAATGCCCGCCATGTTCCTGTGGGCGGCATTTGCCCCTAATGCCCCACCCCGCCAGTGGATAAAACAGATCCGCCAGTGGTAAAAAAAAACCAGACAAACCCAATTTTATCTCTTCTGTAGCTTTCAAACATTTGTGTAGCTGAGTTCATGCTGAGTCTGATCTTGACTAGTTGGAAATGCTAAAAGTTGTGAGACCTCTACTCATAGCACTCATAAAATGCTCCGGGATAGGTACCTAAGCTTGGTGCAAAATTTGTGTCAGATTTAAAATTGGTACCTGAAATTTCTTGAGTCTGGATATGACCTGAGGCCAAAGTAGCCATCCCAGGCTATAGTAATTTAAATTGACCTTGACAATTACAAATATTGACTTTACCTACACATTCACAAAGTGTGAATTTGATTTGGCTACATGTTTACAGGGAAAAGGAAAACAGCGATACCCAAGTCCCAGTCACATTTCCTCAAATACTGTCGAAATGCGTTCCACGCACGCTATTCAGAGCTATAAACTTTGGCGCCAAAACGCGACGTTTTTTAACTTACGTTGGTTGTAGGAATCGCTCCAGATCGAAAATAGCGCCAGACACGCCACGCATATTTGGAAATGTCGAATACAAAGTCAAGACCCAACATACTTAGGGACAGTGGCGTACCGAGTATCAGGTCACGCAGGTCATGACCTGGTCCTCTCTTACCTCTCTTACCAGGGGAATTCCCTTTCTTACCAGCCCACTTACCACATATCCACCAGTTACTGCAGTTTTTGCGTTAACTATTTTTCGCCTGAATATCTCAACAACAGGCAATTGTTTCCGGAACGAGATTTATTCGTACAGTAAACCGAGTTGAAACATCTGACATGACAGCTATTACAGCAAACACGCGGCTGATCGCCTGCTCGGGAACGCCCCCGAGCAGGCGATCACCGTGTTTTGCCCCTGAGGGGCAAAACACGGTTTCAGAACCTTTGGGGGCCATGACCAATTGGCACCCTGGATCCGCCCTTGGGCTGCTGTATTGCAACAAGATTCATTCTATAAAAATATGCATGAAATAGGTTTCACATGCATAACAAAATCATATGGGAGCAAACAAAACTCTATCCCAAATTTCCTGGGAAGTTTGTTGACATTGTTCAAGAATAATTGAAAGTTCAGAGATGATACCTCTGCCTGCATACGTATCTAACAAGAAAATGATACCATGAAAACTGTTAATAATGCAGTTAATACACTACCAACAAAGAGCAACAAGCATAAAGTACAACTTAACATGTGCGCACTCACCCCTCCAACACACGTAGCACGCACTCACGGTGGGCCACAATTCTGCACTCACGTCATGCTGTCTCTGCAGTTGCGAATCGATATGGCTGCTACTACTAACAAAGAGCAACAAGCATTAAGTACAATGCAGAGAAACTTAACACTTCACCCCTCCAACACACGTACCGACGCAACACGCACTTACGTCAACGCAGTTGAATGCACTTGAACGCATGCAGTTTCTGCTTGCGAATCAAGATGGCTGCCGCGTGCGCCGAATTCAGAGGGTAGTTAAAGGCCTGGTAAAAGGGCGAGCCCCCTGGTAAGCACTCTAGTAGGCAGCTTGTCGCGCGTGTGCCAAATGCAGGGGGTAGTTCAAGGCCTGGTTCAAGGGCGAGCCCCCTGGTAGGCACTCTAGTAGGCAGATCATACTAGGGTCTCTACCATGGGTGAGAGCCTGGTACTGAATACTACCATTAGTACCAGGCCTCGAAGGGTGGTATCTTGGGTGGTAGAAGGGCTTTACTAGGGGGGCTGGTAAGACTCATAGTATCTTTTTCTCTCAGTGCAGTGAGGACGCTCCCCGGCCAGTGACGGCACTCTTGCGGCCAGTGACGGTGCCCCGGCCAGTGAGGGCGTCCTCTGCCATAGATGGCGCCTCTCCGGCCCGTGACAGCGCCCCTCCGGCCAGTGACGGCGCGCCCTACGGCCAGTGAAGGCGCCCCTCCGACCAGTGACGGCGCCCCTCTGGCGAGTGACGGCTCCTCTCCGGCTAGTGACGGCGCCCCTTCGGCGAGTGACGGCGCCCCTCCGACTAGTGACTGCCCTCTTCGGCGAGTGACGGCGCCCCTCCGGCCAGTGGCTCTCCTTCCGCACGGTGCGGAAGGAGAGGCGCCCCCTGCAAAATTTCGCCAATATTGGTGGCGCCCCTGTCGATCGGGTGGCGCCCCTCAAGGCAATGACCTGGTCCTTTGTGAATTTCTGCGTACGTCACTGCTTAGGAGGCCATAAGTCAGTCAACACTCAAGATATTGCTTTGACATTTGGTTTGGGCATCGTCCATATTTGGTTCTCCAATATATATTCCGGCTTTTTCATATGATTTGATATTTTATATTATTTTATGAAGGAAAAAAATGGAGAGAAAAAAATCCACAAAATCAAAATTTCCAAACATATTGAAAAACCGGTATATATGTTGGAGAACGAAGTATAGACAATACCCAAACCGAATTTCAAAGCAATATCTTTAGTTTTGGCTGACTTATGGCTACTTAAGTATGATGGGTCTGGATTTTGTATTCGACATTTCCAAATATGCACGCGCCACTTTCCCTCCTGCTACCAAAATGCTACAAAATGGAGAAAACACGAACGAGGAAATTTATTAATTTTTTTGTTCGCAAAAAGTTATTTTTCGTAGTCAGTACCCACTTTTCATCGCCAGTTTCAGCGGATTTGGGGGGGGGGCTAATTTCTATTGCCGCCCCCGTCGAGCGCGGAATGGGGGGGGGGCTTTTGCCCCTCCCCCCCCCTGGATCCGCCAGTGTTAGCTCTTCGGTCCAGCAAGTTGGACACCGCTGTACTGGAGCAGCTTCCGGGTGCCGATGTCCGCGTCTTTGCGTTCGCGTCGCCTTTTTTCGGAACTCGACAGACTAGCTAAACATGTAGCCCGCTTGAAAGTTAATTTTTTATGAAGGGAGTGGGCCCTGGGCAAGGGCGCCGCCACCTTCCGAAAGTTGAGGGGGACGGAGGCATTCTGAAGTCGATTCTTTCCATGCAACGCCCATAGGCGTAATGTTAAAATCCGAAAATGTTGGGGGGACATGTCCCCCCGTCCCCCCTGTGGCGGAGCCCTTGGCCCTGGGGATAGCAATTAGGTACCGCCAAGGAGCGCCTCTGCCAGACACTTAATTAATTCATTTTCCCATTTTCCAAATTTGTATAAGCAATTTCGAATTTGGTGTCATGCCGCGAAGCGGCGCGAAATTTTCAAATTTTTAACTGTGGGTAGCTGGATTTTGACTGCTGCAAAGACAATTTTTACAACTGCACGTCCGCCCGTTTTGGGGGGAGGGGGCAAATCATAGTTTCAGGACCTTTGGGAGGGGGGGGGGGCTCCCCCCTGGATCCGCCCCTGCTCATAACACCTCATGACCATGTTCCGGGACAGAGTTCGTCACGGGCCGGGCTGGCCCTATGGGTCATGGGCCGGGCCTGGGCCGGGCCTCAGCTTTAAGGAAATTACCGGGCTCTGGACGGCCCTGGGCTGATAATGTTGAAGTAATGCGCGCAAGCTCAGGTCAGAGCTTAAACATATTTTAACCAGCAGTTCACTTCCACAGCAACACACTGTTACCGTGGCTGTGGCTGTTTTTTGTTAGCATAGTTGGTTCATTGTTTCACATTTATAGTATACAAGTAAATATGCTATGATAATTATATGCTTATTCTGAACGGGCCGGACCGGGCCTGGGCTTCAAATTTTGAATTTGACCGGTCCTGGGCTTGGTGTTCCTGGCCTGCGCCCGGGCCGGGCCGGGCTGGGGTTGGTGGGCCCGTGGCGAACACTGTTCCGGGACTAATCGTGACACCTCACCTTCAGAGTCATCAGTACTGCCGGAGTGGTGGACTCTGGCAGTAACCTGTCCTTAACAAAAACAAGTTACACTGAGACAATATCTTTATTTCGGTCAGGCACTTCGGTCCGTGTGATCACACACTCAGTGACTCAGACATGCTGAGATGTTTGAAATCAACCGGCCGTAGTCGCGAGTTAGACGGTGCTTATGAGTGCTTGGCATATGCTGAGCAATAACTCCCGTCACCGTTAACTTCCCAGAATTCTCTAAAGTTCTTCGTTAGCTCAGCTGCTGAATACCGCTGTACTGACTACTGTCTGTGTGTTGCCAGCCTCCGGCGAAGAAGAGCCGCCTAAAGAGCTGGGCCAGCCAGGTCCGCTTCTCCTGGGTGGCCATGGCGCTCCTCTTCACCGTCATCATCGCCTCCATCGTCGTCATCGTCCTCCAGTACAACATCCACAAGTCAAAGGTGACTGACAGACACCCTACGCAGTGCACACGTACATGCAGTACACACGTGCATGTTACTCAAACATCTGCGAATTTCGAGGCAATACTGAGCCATTTATTGCCATTGAGTATTGCCATTGCCGGCAATACTGAGCCGGGCCGCGTGTCCTGCTCTGTGCCTCCCATTACCGGCAATACTGAGCCGTGCCGCGTGTCCTCCTCTGTGCCTGGCAGTATACCGGCAATACTGAGCCGGGCTGCGTGTCGTCCTCTGTGCCTGGCAGTATACCGGCAATACTGAGCCGGGCTGCGTGTCCTCCTCTGTGTCTCCCATTACCGGCAATACTGAGCCGGGCCGCGTGTCCTCCTCTGTGCCTGGCAGTATACCGGCAATACTGAGCCGGGCTGCGTGTCCTCCTCTGTGTCTCCCATTACCGGCAATACTGAGCCGGGCCGCGTGTCCTCCTCTGTGTCTGGCAGTATACCGGCAATACTGAGTCGGGCCGCGTGTCCTCCTCTGTGTCTGGCAGTATACCGGCAATACTGAGCCGGGCTGCGTGTCCTCCTCTGTGTCTCCCATTGCCGGCAATACTGAGCCGGGCCGCGTGTCCTCCTCTGTGTCTCCCATTACCAGCAATACTGAGCCGGGCCGCGTGTCCTCCTCTGTGCCTGGCAGTATACCGGCAATACTGAGCCGGGCCGCGTGTCCTCCTCTGTGTCTCCCATTACCGGCAATACTAAGCCGGACCGCGTGTCCTCCTCTGTGTCTCCCATTACCGGCAATACTGAGCCGGGTCACGTGTCCTCATCTGTGTCTCCCATTACCGGCAATACTAAGCCGGACCGCGTGTCCTCCTCGGTGTCTCCCATTACCGGCAATACAGAGCCGGGCCGCGTGTCCTGCTCTGTGTCTGACAATATACCGGCAATACAGAGCCGGGCCGCGTGTCCTCCTCTGTGTCTGGCAGTATACCGGCAATACTGAGCCGGGCCGCGTGTCCTCCTCTGTGCCTGGCAGTATACCGGCAATACTGAGCCGGGCCGCGTGTCCTCCTCTGTGTCTCCCATTACCGGCAATACTGAGCCGGGCCGCGTGTCCTCCTCTGTGCCTGGCAGTATACCGGCAATACTGAGCCGGGCTGCGTGTCCTCCTCTGTGTCTCCCATTACCGGCAATACTGAGCCGGGCCGCGTGTCCTCCTCTGTGCCTGGCAGTATACCGGCAATACTGAGCCGGGCCGCGTGTCCTCCTCTGTGTCGCCCATTACCGGTAATACTGAGCCGGGCCGCGTGTCCTCCTCTGTGCCTGGCAGTATACCGGCAATACTGAGCCGGGCCGCGTGTCCTCCTCTGTGTCTCCCATTACCGGCAATACTGAGCCGGGCCGCGTGTCCTCCTCTGTGCCTGGCAGTATACCGGCAATACTGAGCCGGGCCGCGTGTCCTCCTCTGTGTCTCCCATTACCGGGAATACTGAGCCGGGCCGCGTGTCCTCCTCTGTGTCTCCCATTGCCGGCAATACTGAGCCGGGCCGCGTGTCCTGCTCTGTGTCTCCCATTGCCGGCAATACTGAGCCGGGCCGCGTGTCCTGCTCTGTGTCTCCCATTACCGGCAATACTGAGCCGGGCCGCGTGTCCTCCTCTGTGTCTGGCAATATACCGGCAATACTGAGCCGGGCCGCGTGTCCTCCTCTGTGTCTCCCATTACCGGCAATACTGAGCCGGGCCGCGTGTCCTCCTCTGTGCCTGGCAGTATACCGGCAATACTGAGCCGGGCCGCGTGTCCTCCTCTGTGTCTCCCATTACCGGCAATACTGAGCCGGGCCGCGTGTCCTCCTCTGTCTCTCATTGCCGGCAATACTGAGCCGGGCCGCGTGTCCTGCTCTGTGTCTCCCATTGCCGGCAATACTGAGCCGGGCCGCGTGTCCTGCTCTGTGTCTCCCATTACCGGCAATACTGAGCCGGGCCGCGTGTCCTCCTCTGTGTCTGGCAATATACCGGCAATACTGAGCCGGGCCGCGTGTCCTCCTCTGTGTCTGGCAGTATACCGGCAATACTGAGCCGGGCCGCGTGTCCTCTTCTGTGTCTGGCAGTATACCGGCAATACTGAGCCGGGCTGCGTGTCCTCCTCTGTGTCTCCCATTACCGGCAATACTGAGCCGGGCCGCGTGTCCTCCTCTGTGTCTGACAATATACCGGCAATACTGAGCCGGGCTGCGTGTCCTCCTCTGTGCCTCCCATTACCGGCAATACTGAGCCGGGCCGCGTGTCCTCCTCTGTGCCTCCCATTGCCGGCAATACTGAGCCGGGCCGCGTGTCCTCCTCTGTGTCTCCCATTACCGGCAATACTGAGCCGGGCCGCGTGTCCTCCTCTGTGCCTGGCAGTATACCGGTAATACTGAGCCGGGCCGCGTGTCCTCTTCTGTGTCTGGCAGTATACCGGCAATACTGATCCGGGCCGCGTGTCCTCCTCTGTGCCTGGCAGTATACCGGCAATACTGAACCGGGCCGCGTGTCCTCCTCTGTGTCTCCCATTGCCGGCAATACTGAGCCGGGCCGCGTGTCCTGCTCTGTGTCTCCCATTGCCGGCAATACTTAGCCGGACCGCGTGTTCTGCTCTGTGTCTCCCATTGCTGGGAATACTGAGCCGGGCCGCGTGTCCTCCTCTGTGCCTGGCAATATACCGGCAATACTGAGCCGGGCCGCGTGTCTTCCTCTGTGTCTGGCAGTACGCCTTCCTGGGCCGGTTCAAATTCAGCGAGGAGGAGAGCCGTCTCCGTCTGCTGTCTCCTGACGGCGAGGAGCTGGCGCGCATATTCATCGCCAGCCGGGTGGGCAGTGACGACCTGCCGTACGACTGCGGCCTGCACCGCTCCACGCGCGTCTCGCACACCTCCAAATACCTGGCCGAGTCCACCTCGGAGGGCCGCGGCGTTTGCCTCGAGTGGAAGAACCAGGCGCGGGTGACCCTGGAGCAGGTGCGACCCGAGCGGCTCAACTGCTCCGGGCCCGTCTGTCGCGGTATACAGTGCTTCAAAGTGGACTGGCGCGCGCTGAACCCCTCAGTGGGCCTGGAGGACTGCTTCAGCCTGACGGAGCCGGCCGGTCAGACGTGGTACGGCAGCGCCGAGTCGGCCGTACCGGGTAGCTGGCCGCTGGGCGCCGACCAACCGCTGGCGCCGCTCGTCACCGGCGACGTCACAAGAAACGCGTTCGGCAACGTCGTGCAGCGCTCGTTCCTCTCCAGCAACGGCGTCGGCGTGTACGCCAAGAGCGACGCCCAACTATTCGTGAGCGTGGAAGCGGCGGCCGGCCGGCTGTGTCTGTCTAACCGACGTCGGTCGTTCCCGTACCGCTACCCGGCCGGAGACCTGCAGATGCTCTACTCCATCTGCACCGGGCCCAGCATCATGCAGATGCACAAGTTCGGCACGCACGTTCTCAACCCATACTCACGCCGGATCGAGGAGACGCGCCGCAAGGTGTGGCCGAGTTTCGACCAGATCGTGTACCACTTACCCGGCTCCGGAGGTAACTACACCCAGGAGGAGGTGATCACTTATGGTGCCGACATCGCGACGCGGCGCTACGGCGGCGGCGTGCTGGTACTGGACAGCCACTGGCAGGCGCACCAGGGCGACCTCCAGTTCGATACGCGCCGCTTCCACAACGCCTGGAAGGCCAACGAGCTGCTACAGCGTCAGGGCCTCGAGCTGGCCGTCACCATCAGCCCCGTGGTGGAGCTCAAGTCGGCCAACATCGAGTACGGCATCGATAACGAGCTGTGGGTGCGGGAGGCGGTGAAGGGCGACCCGGCCCTGGTGAACCTGCCCGGAGCGAAAGGCGCCTGGATGGACCTCTCCAGCGCCAAGACGCAGGACTGGCTGCGCGGTAAGCTGAAGAAGCTGAAGGAGGTGACCAAGATCAAGTGGGTGATGATCGACCAGACGTCGGCGCAGTTGCTACCCTATTACTACAACCTCACCGAACAGGTGCGTCAGACTGTTCTGCATATGCACTGAATATTGTCTGTACAGTGTACTGCCGCCGTCAGATCTGTACCAGGCAATCGGTTCTGCTGTTGATTATGTCCTGTACCTGCCCGACTCTCGAGCGGCCCAGTCTCGATGTATTTCACCCGGTTACTCTGTGCTCGAGTGTTTCGTCTCCTGTATTTTGCTAATGTTAGTATTTACAATTTGAAGTGTGTTGCCATAGCAGTTAGAAGTCTGTGTGGATCGTAACTGTCACCTCCGTCTGAGAGTGAAGCCTTCGTCTGTGACCTCCTGTGCTTGTGACCCGGCAGGTGGCCAACCCTGACTACCTGGCGGAGAAGCTGGACGCCGTGGTGCGGGAGGCCGGCCTGCGGGTGCTCGGCACCTCCAGCGCGGTGCGGCCGCTGCCGGAGCCCGTGTTCGCGCAGCTATCGCCGCGGCCGTCCAGCTGGGCCGGCCTGCAACAGGTGCTGCCTTCTGTGCTGGCGGCCGGCACCGGCGGCCTCCACCTGGTGGCGCCGCCTGTGGTCGGCGGCTCAGGCCGCGCCCACCCCGAGCTGTACGCCCGCTGGCTGCAGCTGTCCATTTTCCTGCCTCGCGTGCAGCTGGCGCAGCTGCCGCACCAGCTGAGCCCGCAGCTGGAGCAGCTGGCCAACACGCTGCTCTGGCGGCGCCGCCAGGTGGTGCTGCCGGCGTACCGTGCCGCGCTCCGAGATGCGCTCGCCGAGGGCTGGCCCATGGTACGGCCGCTGTGGCACCAGTTCGGGGACGACCCGGAAGTGGCGCCGATCGCTGACCAGTTCCTGATCGGCGCGCGGCTAATGGTGGCGCCCGTGACGCGGCCGAACGTGACCAGCCGCGCCGTGTACCTGCCGCGGGGGCTGTGGCGCGAGCTGGGCTCCGGCCGGCTGGACAGCGGGGGCCGCTGGCTGCAGCAGGCCGTCACCGCAGACTCCATCCCGCACTACCAGCTGTTCAGTCGAGCCGGACGCCGAGTGAGAGACTCCATCTCGCACTACCAGCTGTTCGAGCCGGACGCAGAGTGAGAGACTCCATCCCGCACTACCAGCTGTTCGAGCCGGACGCAGAGAGAGATACTCCATCACGCACTACCAGCTGTTCGAGCCGGACGCCGAGTGAGAGACTCCATCCCGCACTGCCAGCTGTTCGAGCCGGACGCCGAGTGAGAGACTCCATCCCACACTACCAGCTGTTCGAGCCGGACGCAGAGTGAGAGACTCCATCCCGCACTACCAGCTGTTCGAGCCCGACGCCAAGTGAGAGATTCCATCCCGCACTACCAGCTGTTCGAGCCGGACGCCGAGTGAGAGACTCCATCCCACACTACCAGCTGTTCGAGCCGGACGCCGAGTGAGAGACTCCATCCCACACTACCAGCTGTTCGAGCCGGACGCCGAGTGAGAGACTCCATCCCGCACTACCAGCTGTTCGAGCCGGACGCCGAGTGAGGCTGAACCGCGGGAGAGGGGCGCCGGCTATGCGGCCGCCGCATACCTGGGATGGCTGGAGGATGGCTGGAGTGTGTTGGAGAGGCGGCGACCAACAGCGCTCTCCCACACATTCGGGGCAATAAAGCTGCGTCGACAGACGGTGTGGAGGCCCAGACTCAGTCGGCTGTTGTTGACGGAGTGACAGCCGCTCCAGAGACATGCAGCACGTGAACTACCGAGCACCGCCGACCGTCGCGCGGCCGGCGTTATACCGACCGTCGCGCGGCCGACGTCTGTGTTATGTCCACCGAGCGGCTTCCGCCGAGTACCCGATCACGGAGCTTTTGAGTGCGTATAGCTTGCGCACACACATGATTCTGGATACGGCACCGTGGCTCATGCTTCCTGTATGTAGG